>JAABKJ010002111.1:5280-28740 GCA_011634705.1 Andricus grossulariae
TAATCCTGCGTGGTCCACTTGCTTACTAGCTTGATACAAGTAATCCAGCGTGATGCTATGCAATACTCTTGTAATTCCAGGTAATCCAGTTGTAATCCTAATTAATCCACTTATAAATCAGGGTAATCCAGTTTTCATCCTAGATCACACACTTGCTGTCTGGAGTAGTACAAGTCATCCTGGACAATCCACTTGTAATCCTTGGTTATACACTTGTAATACTAGGTAATCCACTTGTAATCCAGGTTAACACACTTGTAATCCTAGATAATCCCGTTGTAATCCTGCTTAATCTATATATAATTCTGGGTAATCCAGTTGTACTCCTGGGTAATCCACTTAAAATACTAGGTTACCTAGTTGTAATCCTGCGTGGTCCACTTGCTTACTAGCTTGATACAAGTAATCCAGCGTGATGCTATGCAATACTCTTGTAATTCTAGGTAATCCAGTTGTAATCCTAATTAATCCACTTATAAATCAGGGTAATTCAGTTGTCATCCTAGGTCACACACTTGCTGTCTGGAGTAGTACAAGTCATCCTGGACAATCCACTTGTAATACTGGGTAATCCACTTGTAATCCGAGATAACCCACTTGTAATTCTAGACAATTTAGTTGTTATTTTAGTTAATCCAGTTATAACTCAGGGTAATCCAGTTATAATCCTAGGTAATCTAGTTTTAACCCTAGGTAATCCACTTGTAATCTGGTGTAATCCAAATAATTCAGTGCTACACCAGACAATATACTTGTAATCCTAGGAAATGCACTCGTTATCCGAAGTGATCCGCTTGTGATCCTATGTTATCCACTCATAATCCGCAGTAATAACTTGTTATCCTAGGCAATCCACTTGCTGACTGGCGTAATACAAGTAATCCAGCGGTTAATTCTGGGTAATCTAGTTGCAATCCTAGGCAATACACTTTTTTCTTCGAGTAATACAAGTAATCCAGGTTTATCCTAGACAATCAACTTGTAATTACAGATTATCCACTTATAATCAACTTGTTTATAACCGGATTACCTCACTTGTAATTCTAGAAAATCCTGTTGTGATACTAGTTAATCCAATATAATTCGGGTTAATTAAAGTAATCTAGCGTAATCCTATGCAGTACACATGTAAATCTAGGTAATCCACTTGAAATAATATGCGGTCCACTTGTTATCCTAAGTAATCCACTTTTTATCCTTAGCTCTTTACTTGTGATCTTGATTAATACTAAGAATCCAGTGTAATAATTAGAAATACAGTAGTAATCCGGGGTAATTTACTTGTGATCCTAGGTAATCCATTTATTGTCAGAGTAATCCATGATAATCCTAGGTAACACACGTATATTCCGGGATCATTAACTTGTAATCCCAGGTAATCCACTTTTAATACTAGGTAATCTAGTTGTAATCCTGAGTAATCCACTTGCTATCTGGAATAATAAAAGTAATCCACCGTGATCCTATGCAATACACTTGTAATTTTAGGTAGTCGACTTGAAATAATATTTTGGAGTGCCTAGGAACTCCACTTGTAATCTGGATTAATACTAGGCATCTAGTGTAATAATAGGAAATCCACTTGTTGTCTGAATAATTCATAGTAATCCTGGGTAATTCACTATAGACCGGGATAATCTACTTGTAATCCTAGGCAATCCAAGTGAAATCCACCATAATCCACTCTTCATCATATGTAATACGCTTGTTATACCAGGTAATCCAGATGTAATTATAGGTAATTTACTTTGTTGTGTGTAGTTATGAAAGTAATGCACCATAATCCTAGGCAATACACTTTTCATCCGGCGTAATCCATTTGTAAACCAGCCTAATCCACTTGTCATGCTGGATGATCCGGTATAATCCACTTGTTATACTAGGTAATCCACTTATGATCCATTGTAATCAACTTGTAATCCTGTGTAATCCACTTGTAATCCTGGGTCATTCACTTATAACTCACGTTAAAACTCTTGTAATCCTTGTTAATTTACTTCTAAGCCAGGCAATCCATTTGTAATCTGAAGCAATAAAAGTAGTGCAGTGTCATCATAGGCAATCTACTTGTAATCCTGTGTAATCGACTTATAATCTAGTGTAATCCACTTGTAATCCTTTGAAAAGAACTTATAATCAAGGGTAATATACTTATAATCAGAGTAGTCCACTTATAATCAGAGAAATCCACTTATAGTCTTAGGCAATCCACTTATAGTCTTAGGTAATCACTTGTAATCTTAGGTAATCTACTTGTAATTATATGCAATCCATTTGGAATCCTAGGTAATCCACTTATAAGACTAGGAAATCTACTTGTAATCTGAAGTAATACACGTAATCCAGGATAATCGTAGGTCAGCTACTTGTAATCCTAGGTAATTCACTTCTAATCCTAAATAATGCACTTGTAATCTGGTGTAATACAAATAATTCAGTGCTATACTAGGCAATACACTTGTAATCCTAGGCAATGTACTTTTAATCCGGGGTAATTGCCTTAAAATCTTAATTAATCCACTTGAAATCCTACATAATCCACTTGTAAGTTAGGCAATTCACTTCTTATGCTATGTAACCCACTTATAATGCTAGTTAATCCACGTGTAATCTTAATTAATCAACTTGTAATCCTAGATAATCCACTTGTAATCTGGAGTTATCCACTTGTAATCTCTGATAATCCACTGTTAAGTTAGGCAATTCACTCGTAATGCTATGTAACTTAATTGAAATTATAGGTAATCCACTTATAATAATAATTAATCCACTTGTTTTCTGGATTAATTCACTTGTAGTCTTAGGCAATCCACTTGTAAGTTAGGCAATTCACTTGTAATGCTATGTAACCCACTTTTAGTCCTAGGTAATCCACTTGTAATCTCAAATAATTCACATTTAATCCAAGATAATCCACTTGTAATCTGGAGTAATACAAGTAATTTAGTGTAATACTAGGCTATCCACTTATAGTCCTCGTTAAATCACTTATAATCGGAAGTAATTCGGTTTTATTTCACCGCAATCTGCCTGTAATCTGGCGTAATCCACTTGTAATCTGGAGTAATCCACCTGCAATCTTAGATAATCCACTGGTAAGTTAGGTGATTCACTCGTAATGCTAGATAACTCAATTGAAATTCTAGGTAATCCACTTATAATATTAATTAATCCACTTGCTACCTGGATCAATCCACTTGCAATCTTAGTCATCCACTTTTAAGTTAGGCAATTCACTTGTAATGCTATGTAACCTACTTTTAGTCCTAGGTAATCCACTTGTAATCTCAATTAATTCACATTTAATCCAAGATAATCCACTTGTAATCTGGAGTAATACAAGTAATTTAGTGTAATACTAGGCAATCCACTTGTAATCCTAGTTAAATCACTTGTAATCGGGAGTAATTCGGTTTAAATCCGCCACCAGCTACCTTTAATCCACCGTAATCCACTTGTAATCCTAGACAATCCAGAGGAATGTTCATACCGAGGATCATACTCATGATTCTAAATTAGGCGGATTAATCCACAATAATTTTATGTAATCCATGATAGTTCTGTGTAATCCTTGGAAATCTTCGGTAATTCAGGGTAATTTTGTATTTAGAGGTAATCCAGGGTAATTTTGTATTTAGAGGTAATCCAGGATAATCTTGTATTTAGAGGTAATCCAGGGTAATTTTGTATTTAGAGGTAATTCAGGGTAACTTTGTATTCAGAGGTATTCCAGGGTAATTTTGTATTTATGGGTAATCCAGGGTAAATTTGTATTTAGATGTAATTCAAGGTAATTTTGTATTTAGAGGTAATCCAGGGTAATTTTATATTTAGATGTAATTCAAGGTAATTTTGTATTTAGAGGTAATCCAGGGTAATTTTGTATTCAGAGGTAATCCAGGGTAATTTTGTATTCAGAGGTAATCCGAGGAAATTTTGTATTTAGAGGTAATCCAGGGTAATTTTTTATTTATGGGTAATCCAGGGTAATTTTGTATTTAGATGTAATTCAAGGTAATTTTGTATTTAGAGGTAATCCAGGGTAATTTTGTATTTAGAGGCAATCCAGGGTAATTTGGTATTTAGAGGTAATCCAAGGTAATTTTGTATTTAGAGGTAATCCAGGGTAATTTTTGTATTTAGAGTGAATCCAGGGTAATTTTGTTTTCTGAGGTAATCCAGGGTAATTTTGTATTCTGAGGTAATCCAGGGTAATTTTTTATATAGAAGTAATCCAGGGTAATCCGTTATAATCCGGAGTAATCTTCCTCCACTGGACTGCATTTTCAGGAATTGTTTCTCCCTCGTAAATATTTTTACTTGAATCGAAGACTTTGATTCAAACCTTTAATGATCCAGTCATGAATTAAACATTGTCTATCAATTATACTTTGAAGAAGGCTCACAAAGCACCTGCGGCTTTGATGTTTACATTCTAATTGCGACACTCGCGCTTTGTACTCAACAATCAGCTTTTATAGACGATTCTGTTTGATAAATAAAACGATCTAGAAAAAAAAACTAAAATAAAACAGGATGGCTTGGAAATAAAAAGAAAAAATAAGAGAAAATAGTTTATTTTACTTTTAATATTTCTATACACTAATTAGAAATTGTAAGAAACATTTGAAAAATATATATATTTAAATATTCTTCTAAAATTAATTTTTCAATTTAAAAAATCATTTTAAATTTTCCTACAAATCTTGAAAAAAAATTTTATTCTCTTGAAACTGTTGAAAATTCTTAAAAAGCTTGTAAATTTTGTGTTCAAAATCTATATTTTCTTTTCAATTTTTTAAAATCATTTCAAGTTTTAAATTATTTTTGAATCTTTCAAAAAAATCTAAACATCTCTTATACATCTTCATTTTTGTATTTAAATTCTGAAAAATTCTGAATTTCATTAAAAATTTATTGATACCTTTTCAAGTTTTGAATCATTTTCGAATCTTTTTAAAACGTTTAATTTACATTTTGAAATAATTCAAAGTTTTTCTAACATTTTTTTTATCCTGCAAAATTCAAAGAATTGCCTTAAAATCTTTCAGATTATTTGTTTGTTAATATTGAAAAATTTTGAACTCTTTTTAAATATTTTCTTACAATTATTGTAAAACTGAACATTCCTTTTAAATTTTCCTACGAATGAAACGGTGAGGGGAAACTTCAGATTTTTTTTTAATTTCTTTGAAAAAACTTGAAAAATACCTGGAATTTGGAAATAAAAATTCTGTAATAAACCCGATAAAAGAAATTTAATTGAAATGTTGTATACCAAATTTCATAAAATGATAACCAAATATCAAAATAGCCCTTCTATGAATTAAGATTAGAATTTCGACAGTAAAATCTTTTTTTATAGAAATTGAAAATATTCAAGAAAATAAATGAATTTTCAGTCAAATAGTTTCAGCTGAATAGTTTTAACTGAAATTATGATACTTCCGCCGAAATAAATTACAAAGTACAGTAGTTCAATTTTAAATAAAATAGTTGATTTTTTAACAACAAAAATTAATTCTTAATTAAATATGTACTAGTTAATATTTCAACCTAAAAAATTTTTAATTTGAGATTAGAAACAGTAGAATTTACCGGAAAGAGACGAATTTTCAACCAAAAGGATTAATTTTATGCAAAAAAAGAAGAATTTTAATTAAAATGGACGAATTTTCAACTAAGAAAGACCAATTTTTAATTCAAAACATCACTTTGTAATTAAAAAATAGAATAGTTACATTTTCAGGCGAGAAAATCAATTTTAAACCAGAAAAAACGAATTTGAAGACTAATACTTAAATTTTCGACCAAACAGATGATTTTTCAACTAAAATGATCAATATTTAAAAAATTATTTTGCAATAAAAGAGCCAAATATTTGAATTTTCAAGTAAATAGTTAAATTTTCAACCAAGAGGATTCATTTTCTACCAAAAGTCAAATAATCAACAAAATGCATAAATTTTCAAGCAAATAGTTCAATTTTCAACTAAAAAAGGTAAGTTTGCAACCAAAAATGGAATAGTTAAATTTCCAGTTTAAACAATTACGTTTTCAACAAAAAGAAATTATTAACCAGTTAAATTCAACGAAAAAGACTTTTTAATAAAATAGTTGAATCCACAAAAAAATGAAGGAATTTTCAACCAAATATTTGAGTTTGTAACAAAAAATGATTAATTTTTAACCAAAAATAGGATCTTTAATTTTTTCGGTCTTCAAAATTAATGAATAAAAAATATAAATTTTCAACTAGTTCAATTTAACTAAAAGAGACGAGTTTTCAATCAAATAGTCCAATTTTCAACCAAAATAAATGACTTTTCAACAGTCAAGATTAATTTTATACATAAATAAACTAATTTTCCACAAAATACATTAATTTTTCACCAATAGTCGAATTTTCAAATTATAAAGGATAAATTTTCATCAGTAAATGGAATAGTTAAATTTCCAGATAAAAGAATTAATTTTTCATTAACAAAGAAAATAATTTTCAACCAAATAATTAATTTTTCAACCAACAAGGATGATTTTTTAACAAAATAGTTCCATTTTTAACAAAAAAATTGAATTTTCAACCAAATAGTAGAATTTTTAACCAAACGAGATCAATTTCGATCCAAAATTATAATGGTAGATTCTTTTAACGAAGAAAAAATTAACGTTTCTTGAGAAGAAAAAAAATTCTTGAAAAAAAAACGGAAAAGAGTTCTTTTCAAAATGTGCAAACTATTGAATTTTTAAATTTTAAACTTGAAATTTATCATCAAGAAACAGGGGAGAAGGATGAATCAAAAATGTTTAAAAATGGTCTCAAGTAATATCTAGATACTTCTTAAATCTATATTTTCCGATTAACCCTTATACAAAAATATATTTATTTATTAAGAATTCAGTGGTAAAATATTTACTCTTTTTTAAAAATAAAAACATAATAGAATCACTTCGCCACTTGTGACGTGGAACGAAGAAACCAGCATCAGGTCCGAAAAATCGATTTTCCGGTTTTTATTGATTCTGAATAATGAAGATTTCCCCTATCAAATAAAAAAAAATCCCCATTACTCCACGTTCAAAATTGAATTTTCTAAAGCTCACAATGGGTTTTCTCTCGTAAATTTATTTTCGGTCCTATGGCCGGTTTTTTCGTTCCACGTCACATAATTATCATCGTTCTATTATCACCAATGCGGAAACAATCTGCGAAACACAATTTCCTGCTAACAGTGTCTGTATGAATTTGATAATTGGCTTGCCGATTAGTTTAATCATCAAATTGCATTTAACGAAGTGCGAATTTTCATAGTAAACTTTTCCATTGTCGTTCGAGTTTCTGAAACAGCAACCGGAAACCAGAAAGGACGAAGATGAATGGAAGAGTGGCGGAAATTCGCCTTGGACTAAAAACGTGAGAAAACTAGAACGACTTCAGTGAAGAAAATACGAGCAAAAAGCTCTTTGCAGTCGATGATATCGAGCTCTATTGCAGTTAGAAAACGTATAAGTTCACTCGTACTTCCTTTGAGATCACGAAAATTGGTTCTTCAGAGAGAAAAAGTATAATTCAACTGTAAAAACATTAAAAGCTAAATGGAATTAAATAAATGAATAAGGAACCGTACTTAAATTGATTTTGTATTTAGAGGTAATCCAGGGTAATTTTGTATTTATAGGTAATACAGAGTAATTTATGATTTTGTAAAAATAATGGATGACCAATTATACTATTTGACACCCACTGTCTGACTTTAACATACTGAACTACTTAATATACATTATCTGGCTTTAAAATACATATACTACTTGATATACACTGGCTGACTATAAATGATTTATACTACTTGATATCCATTATATCAATCTTAAAACGATTTATTCTACTTGACATCCGTTATATGACCAATTATACTATTTGACACCCACTGTCTGACTTTGACATACTGAACTACTTAATATATATTATCTGGCTTTAAAATACATATATACTACTTGATATACACTGGCTGACTGTAACTGATGTATACTACTTGATATCCAATATATCTATCTTAAAACGATTTATTCTACTTGACATCCGTTATATGACCACTTATACTATTTGACGCCCACTGTCTGACTTTAACATACTGAACTACTTAATATACATTATCTGACTTTAAAATACATATATACTACTTTATACACACTGGCTGACTATAAATGATTTATACTACTTGATATCCATTATATCTATCTTAAAACGATTTATTCTACTTGACATCCGTTATATCTATTGTATATTAAATTACCCAATTAAAAAGTGTTTAAAGACCAGATCCTCTTTGCTACCTGTTCGTCTTCATTTCACTTTGATCCGATTTTTCTTTTAAACTCATTTTCGACCCTAAGGCTAGTTTCTTCGTTCCACCTCACATTATAATTATTATCATTCTATTATCACCAATGTGAAAAAAATCTGCGAAACACAATTTTCTGCTAATAGTGTCTGTCCTTTTTAAATCATTTTTAAACCTTAAGAGTGTCTCAAATTCTCCTTGGGGCGGGGGGGTCCTTCATTCATGTACGTAATTTTTGGAAATTCGCAAATGAAACGAAAAATTCGCAGCAATTTTACAAAAAGTTAATATGAATTTGAATGTTATGTGCCAAAGAAACCTGGTGAGAACTTTTTAAAAATCTTGCAAAAGTCAGGGAATTTATATAATTTTAAATAACTGTCAAGAAGAACAAATTGGAAGAATATTTATTTTGATTTTAAATTGTTTTATTCAATTGATAAAAGACTAGGAGTTAAAAATGTTGCTTCCTCCTGAAGATTATATTTTTAGTTATAAATCTTATTGTTTGTTAAAAAGTTCAACAATTTTGGTAAAATGTCGCCTTTTTTGGTTAAAAATAACTGTTTTGTTCATAATTCGTCTTTTTGGGTTGAAAATTCAACTATTTCGTAGAAAATTTAATTTCTGTTTAAAATTTATCTTTTGGTTTTGAAAAGTTAAGCAAGATCTTTTTGGATGGAAATTCAACTATTTTGTTTGGAAATTCGTCTTTGTGATTGAAAATTCATCCATTTAAGTAGAAACTGTAATTTTCGTTGATAAAAATGCAACTGTTTGGTTGAAAATTCAACAGTTTTGTTAACAAGTCATCCTTTTTTTAAATTCAACTGTTTGGTTGAAAATTGAACAATTTTGTTAACATGCCATCCTTTCTGGTTGAAAATTCAACTGTTTTATTGATAGTTCATCTTTCTGGGTTGAAAATTCAACTATTTAGTAGAAAATTTACTTTTTGTTTGAAACTCATATTTTGATATTGAAAAGTTAACTTATATCTTTTTTTGAATGAAAATTCAACTATTTTTTTTTAATTTGTCTTTTTGATTCAAAAATTTATCTATTTGAGTAGAAACTGCAATTTTCTTTGATAAAAAGGCAAGTGTTTGGTTAAAAATTCAACAATTTTGTTACAATGTCATCCTTTTCGGTTGAAAATTCAACTGTTTTGTTGAAAATTCGTTTTTCTAGGTTGAAGATTCAACTATTGCTATAAAGTCAAACTGAAATCTTTTTCTGATGAAAATTCAACTGTTTGGATGAAAATTCAACAATTTTGTTAAAAAGTCATCCTTTTTCTTGAAAATTCAACTGTTTTATTGAAAATTCATCTTTTTGGGTTGAAAATTCAACTATTTCGTAGAAAATTTACTGTTTGTTCAAAATTCATCTTTTGGTATTGAAAAGTTAACTAATATCTTTTTTGGATAAAAATTTAACTATTTTTTTAAAAGTCTTTTTGATTTAAAAATTCAACTATTAGAGTAGAAACTACAACTTTCTTCAATAAAAATGCAACTATTTGGTTGAAAATTCAACAATTTTGTTACCATGTCATCCTTTTTGGTTGAAAATTAAACAATTTTGTTAAAATGTCATCCTTTTTGAATGAACTTTCAACTGTATTGTTGCAAATTCGTAATTTTGAGTTGAAAATTCCAGTACCTTCGTAAAAAATTTACTTTTCGTTTTAAACTCATATTTTGGTGCTTAAAAGTCAACAGAAATTTGCAACAAAACATTTACATTTGTAATCAAAGAAATGAATTTCAAAATAAAACGATGAATCCTTAACAAACCAACAAAAAGAAAATTCCACAAAAGAGTTCAACATTTAACCCAAAACATGATTCTTTAACCAAATAAATTAATTTTCTAAAAACTGAATAGTTAAATGAAATATTCAATGAAGGAGATAAATCTTCAACCAAAAAAAAAAAAATTATTTCTAACAAAGTAGTTTAAATTTTATCCAGGTAATTGAATTTTTGGCCAAAAATATGACTTTTTAACAAAATAGTTACATTTTCAACAAAATAATTAAATTTTTAACCCAATAGTAGAATTTTTAATCAAGTGCTTTAAAAATTTTTAAAGGGTTTCAAAAGATTTCAAAGGATTTGAAATATTTCACGGTATTTTTAAAGATTCCATAAAGTTTTCAAGAGCTTTACAAAATTTCAAGGAATTTTAGGAGATCTTAAGTGATTCGAAATATTTTAGGATCATCCTTTTTTAGGTCATCTTTTTTGTGTCGAAAATATAACTGCTTTGTTGGAAATTTATCTTTTTGGATTGAAAATTACTTTTTTAACGTATAAAGTCATCTTTTTTTTTTGTTAAATTTCAATAAATAAATTTGACATTTTTCAAATTTGAATCTGAAATTTTATTTTTTTATTCACTTTTTAAAAGGACGTTAAAAATGTTACAAGATTAAAATTCTGATCTTTGAATCTTAAATATCATTAATGAAAAATTTGTCAGGGAAAAATTAGGGAATTAAAAGATGTTCTTTTTGTTGGTATACTGGTTGGTATGCATCTTTTAATGCCCTAATGTTTCTCTAAACCAATATATTATTTTATCGGACAAATTAAAAAATTTCAAATTTATTTATCAAAATTTATCCAAAAAGCATGACTTTCTACGATAAAATATGAATTTTCAATCCAAAAATATAAAGTTCCAACAAAGCAGTTATATTTTCGACCAAAAAAGATGATCCTAAATTATTTCAAATCAATTAAGATCTCTTAAAATCAAAATCAAAATTTTGATGCAAATTCTACTATTAGGTTAAAAATTTAATTATTTTGTTGAAAATGTAACTATTTTTTTAAAAGGTCATGTTTTTTATCAAAAAATCAATTACTTGGAGGAAAGTTGGACTACTTTGTTAAAAATTCATTTTTTTGGTTGAAGATTTTTCTCTTTCGTTGAAAATTTAACTATTCCGTTTTTAGAAAATTACTCTATTTGGTTAAAAAATCATCTTTTGGGTTCAATGTTGAACTCTTTCGTGGAAAACTCATTGTTCGTTTGTTAAGGATTTATCATTTTATTTTAACATTCATTTCTTTGGTTAAAAATGTAAATCTTTTGTTAAAAATTTCATTTGACTTTTCAGCACCAAAATATGAATTTTAAACTGAAAGTAAATTTTTTACGAAGGTACTTGAACATTTAACCGAAAGTGACGAATTTGCAACAACACAGTTGCATTTTTAACTAAAAAGGATGAGTTTTTAAGAATATTGTTCAATTTTCAACCTAGAAAGACGATTTTTCAACAAAACAATTGAATTTTCAAAAAAAAAAGGATGACTTTCCAACAAATTTTTGAATTTTTAACCAAACAGTTGCATTTTTATCGAAGAAAATAGCAGTTGCTACTCAAATAGATGAATCTTTAAATCAAAAAGACTTTAAAAAAATAGTTGAACTTTTATCCAAAAAAGATATTGGCTAACTTTCTTATACCAAAAGATGAATTTTAAACAAGTAAATTTTCAACGGAATAGTTGAATTTTCTACCCAAAAAGACGAACTATCCACAAAACAGTTGTATTTTCCACCAAAAAGTATGACATTTCAACCAAATTTTTGAATTTTCAACCAAACGCTTGCATTTTTATGAAAGAAAGTTGCAATTTCTACTCAAATAGATGAATTTTTAAATCAAAAAGACAAGTTAAAAAAAATAGTTGAATTTTCATCCAAAATAGATTTCAGTTTGAATTCTTGACATCAAAATTTGAGTTTCATTCAAAAAGTAAATTTTCTAAGAAAATCGTTGCATTTTCAACCCAAAAAGACGAATTTTAAACAAAACAGTCGAATTTTCAGAAAAAAAATAAATGACCGAAAATTTGCATACATTTCCGGAGATTTTTAAAAATTAAATTTGAATAATTTATTGTAATTCACCATATTTACCGGTAAAATTACCATAAATGACCAAACATTTATATAAATTTCCGAAAATTTATGGACATGTTTAAAAATGAATATTAGGTAATTTATGGTAAGATACCATATTGACCTGTGAAATTAAAATGAATGGCCAAAAATGTAGACATTTTTTAATTGAATTTTGGGAAATTTATGGTAAGTTACCATAAATCACCTCTAAAGTTACCGTAAATTACCAAAAATTTCCGACAATTTTTTTATTGAATTGTTAATAATTTGAAATAAATTAACATAAATTTCATGCTTCTTTATTCAAAATCTAATATGAACTATAATCATGACTATTTCAAAAAATGT
Organism: Andricus grossulariae; assembly: GCA_011634705.1. Taxonomy (NCBI): domain Eukaryota; kingdom Metazoa; phylum Arthropoda; class Insecta; order Hymenoptera; family Cynipidae; genus Andricus; species Andricus grossulariae. Next base: position 17,895 of record JAABKJ010002111.1, read on the forward strand.
CTGAAATCATCCATTTGCTATAAAAAATATCATATGCACCCCTAGGTACATAATATACTATTTTCGGCCACCCTGATTCCTGATTTCAACCTCTATGCGGCGATTTTTCGTAATTCAAATCACGATTTTCCGTAAGATATGAACGATCTCGACGATAAATATCGTATTTTGCCTACCCAGAAACTGATACGATTCGTCTTCCTCAAATCTGAGGCAAATCTCCCTGATGTCATTTTTCTCTTCTATTTGCAGTCTCCAGGCATCGCTAATGCAGCGGACAAGATTTGCCCAGAGCTGTCTCACTGTGGGCTGAATTGTGAGCTTGTTGAGGATGAGGGTGGTTGTCCTGTGTGTGCCTGCCAGGATAATACCCATTCCACCTCTGTTATTCCAACCAATTCTGGAGAAGATCACGTGAGGAAGGAAATGGAAGAGGACAAAACGGTCTGTCCAGAGCTCAAGTGTGATCTTCACTGCGAGAATGGACTCTTCATGGATGAGAACGATTGCACACTCTGCCAGTGTAAGCCCCATCCAGGATGTCTGCTCATGAGCGGATGCAGGAAGAAGTGCTCTTTTGGATACAAGGTCAACAAACGCGGATGCTCGGTAAGAAAAGCTCGAATTTACACATTTTTTCAACCAGAAATTTCAATCCACTGTCGATTTTAATCATTGTCTGACGTTAAATGACTTATACTACTTGACACCTACTATGTCTGACTTTAAGCTACGTATACTACTTGATATAGTTTGTCTGGAATTAAACGACTTGTACCACTGGGAATCAATCATCCCACTTGAGAATTTATGCATATTAGGGTGAATTAAAAAATTGTGATTTTGGAATTTGCACACTAGGGTGGTCCAAAAAAAAATTGGAATTTTTTCTCGAATTTTCTTGCAGACCGGAATCATCAATATTAAGTGAATATTTTGCGGCTTTTTAAATGCAAATTGCTTTCAATATTTGAAACACTACTTTATACTGACAACTAGATGCTCACGTATATTGGTCAAACAATTTATTATTGTTTGTCACCGTTTATTATTATTTATAATAAAATTCTTTCAGAATAATGCTGGAAATTTGCAGTTTTTTCTAAAAAATTTCACTTTTTGTCCACTTTTCAATTAGAGCGATGTAATAATTGATGCAGTTTAGCAAAAATAATTGTTTAAACAAATTATCATTGTTTATAACTATTTTCATTCAGATAATTGCTCGAAAGTTGCGGTTTTTACTGAAATTTTTAAACCTTGCTTCGGCTTTTTATTTATTAACAAATAATAAAGAAACTTTGAAATATTGTTCAAATTTGATACTGGATCATATTAAAGGTAAATTTTTCTTGAAGTAGTTACTGAGAGCTTTTTTGTTTAAATTAATATTAATAATAATATTTATTGTTTGTTCCTATCTACAAAGTCAAAGAAAAGTTAATAATTTGAGAAAAACTTAACAATTTCTAGCATTACTTTCAGAGAAGATAGCTATATACAATAATATATTGTTTAAACAATTACGTTTCTTTTATTGTATCCATTATTATTTTGCTCTGAGTGAAATGTGGATAAAAAGTTGAATATTTCAGACAAAACCGCATGTTTTAAACATTATTCAATGAAATTATTATTTAAAATAGAAATAAATTGTTTGAACGGTTCATTTCGTTATCTTTAATTAATTATTTACCTCACTCTAATAGGAAATTGGACAAAAAGTGGAATATTTTTTTAAAATCTGCAATTTTCGAGCATTATTCACAGACAATATTATTTAGAATAATAATAAATTGTTTAAATAATTACTTCTGTTAAACGTAATTGGTTATTGTCTCGCTCTAATAGAAAATATGAATACAAGTTTAAAAATTTATAAAAAACAGCGACTTTCTAACTCTATTCGAAGAGAAAATTCCTATAAAAAATAAAAAATTGTTCAAACAACTTATTAAAAAACCTAATTTTAATCAGAAAGTGATACTTTATGTATTAGAAGCAATTTTTTTCCAAAAATCGTAAACAAATCATAATTATCGCAAAAAACTACCAAAACCCAATTTTTCACTTATGGGGTTTCTTTGGGACCCCATAAAACATACTTATGGGGTTGATATTTAAGAAGTAATTTTTTATTCTTATTTTATGGCTAATTTTGAAGAAAAACTTTGAGCTTCAACTCGATTCACATAATATTGACGATTTTGATTGAAATTGACAAAAACGTCTTTGTTTCTAATGGGAAATAAGTGTTAAACTTATTAGGGTTTGACGAACCTTTAAATATCATTTGTTTGCAAAGCAAAAAAAAATGGATTCTTTTTTGTTGACTCGAAAAAATTTGGGGGCTGTATGCATGAAAATTTTAGGAAAGAAACTGAATTTTTATGGATGTAAAATTATTCCTGTTCATAATTAATGGAAAATCTGTCAACTCGCGTTTAAGGAAAATAATTACTTTTTTCTCCCTTTTTTTACATTTTTCTTTTACAATAAGTAACTTTTTCAATTCACTAATTGTTTTTTCAATTGGCTTAGACAACAGATAACGAATTTTTAAGAAATTAGTTAAATTTCAACCAAATAAATGAATTTTCTACCAAAAATGAAAATTTTCAACCAATTAGCTTAATTTTCTACAAAAAAATAAAAAATTTAACAAAAAAGATTGATTCTCAACAAAAAATATAATAGTAGACTTTTTAAACAAAAAGAATTTTCTTAGGCCCTGAAGAAATTATTAAATTGTACGTTTCTAAGACTGAATACTGTTTATTAATACTACAGGGAGAGGGGGCAGTGGGGTTCAAAATTTTATTTCATGTTACTTTTAATTTATAATTTTATAAAGATAGTGAATGAACACTTATACTATTTAACACCCACTGTCTGACTTTAACATACTGAACTACTTAATATACATCATCTGGCTTTAAAGTACATATATACTACTTGATATAAACTGGCTGACTATAAATGATTTATACTACTTGACATCCGTTATATCTATCGTAAACCGATTTATACTATTTGACATATGTGATATCTATCGTAAAACGATTCATGGTGCTAGAATAATAATTTTTTCAATTTGAGAGGGAAAACAATTTCTAATACGAAATACAAATTCGGAATCGCTATTTAATTTCTTAATTTACGTGTTTTCAAGGTAATATAAATATAATTTTCCTAAGATTCTTGAAAAAAATTTTTTAATTTCTAGAAGATTTCAGATATATGTCAAATTAAAATTTTAACAAAAAAGTTCATTCACATCTGAATAGTTCTATTTTTAAAGAAAGAAGATGCATTCTCAGCTCAAAATTTAATGCAAAATTGATATAATAACCAAAAAATATTTTCATTTTTATTCAAAAATAGTTGACCTCATCCAGAAAAGACGAATTGTCAACAAAATAGTTCATTTTAAACCAAATAGTTGAATTTTCGATCATATAGATGAATTTTCTACCAAGAAGATTAGTTTTATACCTAAAAGATGAAGTTTTAACTAAAGAGAATAATTGTTTACAGAATAATGTAAGGTTTCACCCGACAATATGAATTTTCAACGAAAAAGTTTATTTTAAACCAAATCGTGAAATCTTCAACCAAATAAATAAATTTTCTACCACGAAGATTATTTTTCGACCTAAAAATGCAAATTTTTAATAAAATAGTTTCATTTCCAACCAAAGAGATGAATTTTCAGCTTGAATGATGAACCTTTAACCGTGAAATGAATTTTTAACAAAGTGATTCAATAAAAATATACTCTGTTTTTAAATCAAAAACAGTTCATTTTATCCAAAAAGGTACATTTTCTTCAAGAAAAACGAATTTCCAACAACATAGCTACATTTTTAACTATAAGAGATTAATTTTCATCTACAATTATGAATATTTTTAACCCAAAAGTTCAATTTGATATTCCAAATAAAAAAGGTTTTACTATTCAACAGAATATTTGAATCCTTATCTTGAGAAAAAATGTTTCAAAATTTAAAGAATTGGCTTAGAATCTTCCGGTTTTTTTCGTCATGTTTAGAAATCTCTTGAAATTTTTCTAAATTTTCTTTAAAAATTAATTTTCGAAATAAAAAATCATTTTAGATTTACTCAGGAATCTCAAGAAAAGTTTTTTATTTTCTTGAAACATTTTCCAATTTTTTAAAAACTTCGAAATATTAAAAAAAAAAAATTTTTGTTTTAAATTTTTTGAAATCTTTCCAAATATTAAGTTATTTTTTAATCTTTTCAAAATTTTTCAACCTCCTAAATATGTTTTAAAAGTGATTCGAATTCTTTCTTCAATTTTTTTTTAATTGTGCAAAATTTTAAAAAAATTGCCTCAAAATCTTCCCGAGTCTTTTTTTACAATTATGAAAATCTTTGATAATGTTTTAAAATCTTTTTTAATATTCTCTCCATAAATAATAATTTGGAATTTTCCCAGAAATCTTGAGAAAAGTTTTTCGTTTTCTTGGAACATTTCACAATATTTTAAAAACTTTGAGATTTTTTTCGAAATCTTCTAAAATTGCCAGTATTCGTGATGTTGCCAATAATTTTATTTTGAAGCTTAATTATAATTTGAATATATTTAAATATATATATATGCTATTGAACTACTCAATACACATTGTTGAACTTTAAAAGACATTTACTACGTAGTATACAATGTCTGACTTTATACGGACTATACACTTTATATATTTTATGCATATACCTTAAAACGATTTGTACTATTTGACACCCATTGTCTGACTTTAACATACTGAACTACTTAATATAAATTGTCTGACTTCAAAATACATTTACTACTTATTATAAAATGTCTGGGGCTTTAAACGGGGTATACTACTGGAGATATGTTATGCTTATACCTTAAAACGATTTATATTATTTGACACTCATTGTATGACTTTAACCTACTGAATTACTTCATATACATTGCCTGGCTTTAAAATACATGTACTACATAATTTATACAGGCCAAACTGAAACTATTTATACTATTTGCATCCGTTATGTCTATCTTAAAGTGATGTATACTATTTCACCCCTATTGTCTGACTTTAACATAGTGAGCTACTTAATATACATTGTCTGACTTTAAACTATGTATACTACTTGAAATCCATTATGTCTACCTTAAAACGATTTATACCATTTGACTCCCTTTTTTTGTCTTCAAAACACTGAACTACCTAATATGCATTGCCTCACTTAAAAATGCATATACTACTTAATATAAAATTTCTGACTTTAAACGTAGTATGCTAAACATATGCTATGTCTATATATCTTAAAACGATTTATACTATTTGACACCCATTGTCTGACTTTAACCTACTAAACTACTTAACGTACATTGTCTAACTTTATAGCGCATGCACTATTTGATCTACACTGTTTGGCTTTAAACGATTTATACTACTTGACACCGACGGTCTCGCGTTAACCTACGTATACTACTTAACGTCCCGTATCTGACTTTGAAATAATATCTCTATAATAATATCTTTCTAATAATATCTGAAATTATAATATTATATATTATATATAATATTATCCCGTATATGTCAAAATTTAAAATTCAAATTAAATTCTAGAATCGTCTATAAAATTTTTAATCTTGAAGCTTTCATACCAGTTAATTTGCCAGTTAATTTATGGCTCAATATAAGAAAATTAGATTTTTTTCAAATTCTTTTTTCTTCGAAAATCAATATTTTTAGTGAAAATTTAACTATTTCAGTTGAAGATTCATCAGTTTAGTTGAAAACTCATCTCTTCGGTTGAAAATCCAAAATTTTATTATTTGGTTGTAAAATTATTCATTTTCTTTTAGTTCAACAACTTTGCTATAAATTCCTTTTTTCGTTGTTGTAAATACAACACTTATGTAGAAAATTCGTCTGCTCAAGATAAAACTTTAAATATTTTTTGGGAAATTCGTTTTTTTTTTGTTAAAAATTATTTTTAGCAGCAAATTTAACTTTTCTAGTTGAAAATTCATCATTGCAGTTGAAAAGCCATATTTTTTGTTGAAAACTTAACTATTTTGTTAAAAATTTGTTTCTCAACTTAAAATTTAACTATTCTAATTGAACATAAACATTTTTAGTTGACAGTTCATCTATTAGGTTAAATATTTGTCTTTTTGGTTTGAAAATTCATCTCTTTTGGTAGAAATCATCGTTTTTGGTTGAGGATTCAACTATTTCGATGAAAATTTGTAGGTTTTGGTTGAACTCAACTGTTTTTAATTTAAAATTAAAATATGTTTTGGTTTAAATATTAACTATTATATTTTTTGTTGAGAATTTATTATTTCAATCAAAAATTCGTGTATTTTTCGATAACGTAACTACCTTTCTGTGAGAGCTTTTTTATTGATAATTCAACTACATGGTTAAAAATTCATATATTTCGTTGAAAATTTGTTGTTTTTCTTTAGAAAATTTAACTACTTGGTTGAAAATTGGAATTCATTGTTTTGGTTGAGGATTCAACTATTTTGATGAAAATTTGTAGGTTTTGGTGGAACTCGACTGTTTTTCATTTAAAATAAAAATATTTTATGGTTGAAATTTCAACTATCACATTTTTTGTTGAGAATTTATTATTTTAATAACAAATTCGTGTATTTTTCGAAAACATTTTATGGTAAGCTGGATTTTTAAGGGTGTCAAGGGAATGAAAAAATGTTCTTAAGATTTATGCGAAAATTTTAAATGACTGTTTTGTAATGAATTCTAAGAGAAAATTTAAAAATAATACAAAATTTTATTAATCATTTCCTAAAATCTTTGAAAAAAGTGTAAAAGATTTTTTTTTTAATTTTGCAATTTTTGCATATTACATAATTTTAGAACAAAAATGTAAGTTTTAGAGATATTTAGAAGGTTTGAAACGATTTAGAAATAATTAAACAGATGTCAAATGTTTTAAGAATTTCATCAGGTTTTACGAAAATGAATAAAAACTTTTTTTAGGTTTTTAGGAAAAATTAAAAGAATTTTTTATTTCGTCAAATGAATTTTGAGAAATTTTGAGGTCATTTTTGTAATTTGCAGAATATAAAAAAAAACTGGAAAAATTTGAATAATTTTTAAAGATTAGAATATTTCGAAGTTATGAAACGATTTAAAAAAAAATTATTGATATTCGTGTGAAAATTTTAAATAATTTTTATTTTTCAAAATGAACTTTAAGAGAAAATTAAAAGAGATTTTCAAGCATATCAAACGATTTCCTTAAATTTCGAAAAATAATGTAGAAGATTTTAAAGTAAACTGTTTCAATTTGGTAAGATTGACAAATAAAACGAATAAATTCAAGATATATTTATTAGAATTGAAGAAATTCAAAAAGAATTTTAACCTTTAAAAGATTATAAGGGAATTTTTTACATTTTGAATGATTTTTCCAAATTTTAAGAAAAATTCGAGTCAGTTAAAAATATTTTGAGAAATTTCAGACGTTTTGAATAGATTTGAAATATCTAAAAACTTGTAAACGTGTCCAAAAATGTACCAAATATTTCTTTATTTCTTTCAAAGTTCTAAAAGTCCTAAACATCTTTGAAAAAGATTCGAAAGTTTCCTAATATTTTGTAAAATCCTATTAAATAAAAATTCTATAAAACTTCAAGATTCTCAGTTCTCAGAATTTAATTTCAATTTGATTTTAAGTTAAGTGTTCAAAAACTGTTAAGAAATTGTTATTTGAAATTTCTATGTCATATTATTATTAATATTATTTTGTATTCTTGATGGCATTGAAAAAAAGTTTGAAATTGGTGAATTTTAATTAGCATGACTGAAAAAAAATATTGAAAAAGCATTAAAGTGTTACGCCACAATATTGTTTTACTTATTTCTGGACAATACTTCATCTTAAAAACCCCTTTTTTTATTTGGAAACAGTTTGTGAAATATATCTTCACAGTTTGTGAAAGATATCTTCACAGTTTACGGAAGATATCTTCACAGTTTGTGAAAGATATCTTCACAGCTTGTAAAAGAAATCTTCTCAGTTTGTGAAAGATATCTTTACAGTTTGTGAAATGTATCTTTACAGTTTATGGAAGATATCTTCACAAGGTATTGAAAAAAAGTTTGAAATTGGTGAATTTTAATTTGCATGATTAAAAAAATATATATTGAAAAAGCATTCAGTGTTACATCACAATATTGTTTTACTTATTTCTGGACAATACTTCATCTTAAGAAAAAAACTTTTTTTATTCAGACACAGTTTGTGAAACATATCTTCACAGTTTATAAAAGATATCTTTACAGTTTGTAAAAGATATCTTCACAGTTCGTCAAAGATGTCTTCAAAGTTTGTAAAAGATACCTTCACAGTTCGTGAAAGATATTTTCACAGTTTGTGAAATATATTTTCACAGTTTGTGAAAGATATCTTTACAGTTTATGAAAGATATCTTCACAGTGTGTGAAATATATCTTCACAGTTTGTGAAAGATATCTTCATAGTTTATGGAAGATATCTTCACAGTTTGTCAAAGATTTCTTTACAGTTTGTAAAAGATATCTTCAAAGTTTGTAAAAGATATCTTCACAGTTTGTGAAAGATATCTTCACAGTTCTTAAAAGATATCTTCAAAGTTTGTAAAAGATATCTTCACAGTTTGTGAAAGATATCTTCGCAGTTTATGGAAGATATCTTCACAGTTTGTAAAAGATTTCTTTAAAGTTTGTAAAAGATATCTTCACAGGGTATTGAAAAAAAGTTTGAAATTGGTGAATTTTAATTAGCATTATTAAAAAAATATTGAAGAAGCATTCAGTGTTACACCACAATATTGTTTCATTTATTTCTGGACAATACTTCATCTTAAAACCTTCTTTTTTTATTTAGACACAGTTTGTGAAAGATATGTTCACAGTTTGTAAAAGATATCTTCACAGTTTGTAAAAGATATCTTCACTGTTTATGAAAGATATCTTCACAGTTTTTAAAAGATATCTTCACAGTTTGTCAAAGATATCTTCGCAGTTTATGGAAAATATGTTCACAAGGTATTTAACGAAGTTTGCAATTAGTGAATTTCAATTAGCATGATTAAAAAAATATATTGAAAAAGCATTCAGTATTACATCACAATATTGTTTAATTTATTTCTGGACAATACTTCATCTTAAACCCCCCTTTTTTTATTTAGACACAGTTTGTGAAAGATATATTCACAGTTTGTAAAAGATATCTTTACAGATTGTAAAAGATATCTTCACAGTTTGTGAAAGCTATCTTCACAGTTTGTGAAAGATATCTTCATAGTTTATGGAAGATATCTTCACAGTTTGTGAAAGATGTCTTCACAATTTGTGAAAGATATCTGTACAGTTTGTAGAAGATATCTTCATAGTTTGTAAAAGATATCTATTCAGTTTGTGAAAGATATCTTCACAAGCTATCGAAAAAAAGTTTGAAATGGGTGAATTTTAATTAGCATGATTAAAAAAAAATCTTAAACCCCCCTTTTTTACCAAGACACAGTTTGTGAGATATCTCTTCACAGTTTGTAAAAGATATCCTCGCAGTTTGTAAAAGATGTCTTCACAGTTTGTGAAAGATATCTTCACAGTTTGCAAAAGATATCTTCACAGTTTGTGAGAGATATGTTCACAGTTTGTGAAAGATATCTTAACAGTTTGTGAAAGATATCTTGGCAGTTAGTAAAAGACATCTTCAAAGTTTGTGAAAGATATCTTCACATTTTATGGAAAATATCTTCACAGTTTGTGAAAGATATCTTTAGAGTTTATGAAAGATATCTTTACAAGGTATTGAAAAAGAGTTTGAAATTGGTGAGATTTAATTAGCATGATTGAAAAAAATATTTAAAAAGCATTCCGTGTTACATCACAATATTGTTTTATTTATTTTCGGACAATACTTCATCTTAAAAACCCCTTTTTTTTATTTAGACACAGTTTGTGAAACATATCTTCACAGTTTGTATAAGATATCTTCACAGCTCATGAAAGATATCTTCACAAGTTTTTTAAAAACGTTTGAAATTGGTGAATTTTAATTAGCATGATAAAAAAAATATTGAAAAAGCATTCAGTGTTACATCACAAGATTGCTATATTTATTTTCGGACAAAACTTCATCTTAAAACCCCCTTTTTTATTAAGACAGAGTTCGTGAAAGATATCTTCACAGTTGGTAAAAGATATCTTCACAGTTTGTAAAAGATGTCTTCACAGTTTGTGAAAAATATCTGGACAGTTTGTAAAAACTATCTTGACAGTTAGTAAAAGATATCTTCACAGTTTGTGAAAGATATCTTCACATTTTATGGAAAATATCTTCACAGTTTGTGAAACATATCTGCACAGTTTGTGAAAGATATCTTCATAGGTTATGAAAGATATCTTCACAAGGTATTTAAAAAAAGTTTGAAATTGGTCAATTTTAATTAGCATGATCAAAAAAAAATATTGAAAAAGCATTCAGTGTTACATCACAATATTGTCTTATTTATTTTTGGACCATACTTCATCTTAAAACCCTCTTTTTTCATTCAGACACAGTTTGTGAAATATATCTTCACAGTTTGTATAAGATATCTTCACAGTTTGTGAAAGATATCTTCACAGTTGGTGAAAGATATCTTTACAGTTTGTGAATGATATCTCCACAGTTTATGTAAAATATCTTAACAAGGTATTGAAAAAAAGTTTGAAATTGGTGAATTTCAATTAATATCATTAAAAAATATATTTAAAAAGCATTCAGTGTTACATCACAATATTGTTTTATTTATTTCTGGACAATACTTCATCTTAAAAAACCCTTTTTT
>JAABKJ010002112.1:0-28734 GCA_011634705.1 Andricus grossulariae
GGAATAGGGAAAAGAGTGTGAAGTCTGAAATATAAAAGTGTTTTTGAATTAATTTTTAATTAATTAATTAAGAAATTGAGCAGAATTCTTTAAAAAGGGGAAAAGAGGCGAATAGGGAAAAGAGTTTGAAGTCTGAAATATAAAAGTGTTTTTGAATTAATTAATTAAGAAATAAGGCAGAATTCTTTAAAAAGGGGGGAAAGAGGGAAATAGGGGGAAATAGGGGAAAGAGTGTGAAGTCTGAAATATAAAAGTGATTTTGAAACTCTCTCCCTCTTTTCCCCTTTTTTAAAGAATTCTGCTTCATTTCTGAATCAATTAGGAAATTAAGCAGAATTGTTTAAAAAAGGGGAAAAGAGGGGAATAGGGAAAAGAGTGAAGTCTGAAATATAAAAGTGTTTTTGAATTAATTAATTAAGAAATGAAGCAGAATTCTTTAAAAAAGGGGAAAGGGGAAAGAGTGTGAAGTCAGAAATATGAAAGTGATTTGGAAACTTATTAAGTAATGATTAAACTCTACCATTGGTGGCCCCTAAGAGAGTTGGGAATAAACGAATTAAATACTAATCATCCCCATGGAAAAAAGGTACTAAATTGATTTCTGATTCAAGGAGCATTATTCCTCTTGTTTGAGATTCTGATCACTATCGGCAATGGAATGCGAATAATTACTCGAGGCTGAGTGGGCTTAGTATTATTTGTTAGGCTACGCTATACGCAGTCAGTATCCCCTTTCCCTGGGAAATTCAGGGCAGGAAATCCCGCATGGATCGGAACTCCATTGCCGCATACGAACGAGAAATGTAATTCGATATTCGCCAATAAGGGTCAGTTTTCTCAAATTAATTGGATTCGCTGGACAAGGCTTCTATTTTCACCAACTAGCGCTCATTTGTTCCGCCAAAGCCAAAGGGGATGATTTCTATTCTCCTCAACTTTTCCGCCTGGAATACGAATTCAATAGGTCAGCCCGAAAATTGGGGGATCGACATACTTTTGCAAAATTGAGTTGTCCTGGTTCATTCTACTGCGAAATTCCACACCAAGAAAGGAACAAAAGATGAATATTGAATTTCGGTATATTGCTTCGTAAAATCTCTTTAAAACGAGGGTTGAATATTTTAGTTTCTAGAGATTCTTTTTTGATAATACTAATTTCAAATATTTCCCAAACGACAGCGAGTAGTATACCTAGGTTGGTTCTGTTCCAAGCTAATAGACTGTAAACCAGCGACTGGTCATTTACCGACAGACGATAATGGTTCGTGTCCATGCTAATATGCCACCAGTCGGTAACGTAGATCGCTTCCCAATCGAGATCGGTCAGTTGACTAGTAGAAACCTTCACTACCGACTGCTGATAGAGTACCTTACCGACTGGCGTCATCTTAGCACAGTTTTCTAAAATTAATTGGATTCGCTGGACAAGACTTCTATTTTCACCAACTAACGCTCCGTGTTTTTTTTCATAATGATTCGAATAATCAACTAAAAATCGTAAACAGAAATGCATAAATTAGAAATCAAGACGGTTTAAAAGAGATTCTTTTTGATGATACCAATTTCAAATATTTCCAAAAACTATTTATGTGCTAATTTTGTGGATTTAAAGGACATCGTCGACAGCAAGTAGTATACCTAGGCCGGTTCTGTTCCAAGCTAATCGAAAGTAAACCAGCGACTAGTCATTTACCGACAGACGATAATGGTTTGTGTCCATGCTAAGATGCCACCAGTCGGTAACGTAGATCGCTTTCCAATCGACATCGGTCAATTAACTAGTAGGAACCTTCACTACCGACTGGTGATAGAGTATCTTACCGACTGGCGGCATCTTAACACAGTTTTCTCAAATTAATTGGATTCGCTGGACAAAGCTTCTATTTTCACCAACTAACGCTGATTTGCTTTGTAAAATTTCTTTTAAACGAGGAGTAAATATTTTAGTTTTAAATAAAAAAAGTTCGAAAATGAAGAAATAACAATTTAAAACTATCAGGGATCAGAGTCCGTGTTTTTTTCATAAGATTCGAATAATTTTGTAAGATTCATAAACAGAAATTCAAGAAATTGGAAAACAAGGCGGTTTAAAAAAGATTCTTTTTTATGATACTAATTTCAAATATTTTCCAAACTATTTATGTAGCCAGTGACCGGTCATTTACCGACAGATGATGGTGGTTCGTTTACGTGCTAAGATGCTGCCCGTCGGTAAAGTAGATCGCTTCCTAATCGACATCAGCCAATTGACTTGTAGGAACCTACACTACCACCTGGTGATAGAGTTGCTTACCGACTGAGGCATTTTAGCCTCTAGTTTTTCTTTTCAACAAAATAGTTGAATTTTCAACCGAATTGTTTAATTATTAAGCTAGAAAAATGAACTTTCAACAAAACAGTTGAATTTTCAGTCAAGGAAAAGAAAATGTGAGTAAAATGATTAAATTTTTAATCCAAAAGTTGAATGTTTCACTAAAAAAGGTGACTGTATAGCAAAATAGTTAAATTTTATGAATGAAAAAAGTTTATAGAATAAAAATAATGAACTGTCAACGAAAAATGTTATAGTTGATATTGTAACAACAAAATAAAGATGTTGTTGAAAAATACTTAAATTTTCAATCACAGAGTAGAATTTTCAACAAAATTATTAATTTAAAAAAAAATGAATATCCAACAAAATAGTTGATTTTTAACCAAATTGTTACATTTTCAAAGCAAAAAAAAAACTAATTTTTAATAAGACAGTTGCATTTTCAAAATTTTGAACCGAAATTTGATATTTATCAAGAAACATCAATTTTGTACTAAATTGTAGATTTTTTATTCAAAAAATATATTTTTTCAACCAAAAATGGAATCGTAAAATTTTCAGTTCAAAAAATATTTTTTAACAACAACAAAATTTTCAACCGAAATGGAATAGTTACATGTTTGTAAAAAAATTATTTCCTAAACAAAAAAAAGCACCTCACTTCCCCTACTCCAACACACCTTATTTCCCCTACTTCCCGTTCCATTATTTCAATTTCCTTTTCCTAATTCCCTCCCCTCACTTATTCATCACTTCCCCTACTTCCCTATCCTCATTCTCCATAATTTCCCCTCTCTGAATTTGCCATCATTTCCTCTACTTCTCCTCACTTTATTTTGTCTCACATCCCCCACCACCCTACCCATAATTTCCCCTACTTCTTCTTCCACCATTTTCCCTCACTTCCCTTACTTCTCCTCCCGTCATTCGTCCTCACTTTCCTTACTTCTTAACCCCTCTTATACCCAACTTATCCTCCCCCTGCATTTCCCCTAGCTCTACTACTTCCCATACTCTCTTCTCACACAATTCACCCTACCCTTCCTCCTCTTATTTACCCTCACCTTTCCTCATTTTCCCTACTTCCTCTCCAATCATTTCAAGTTACTTCTTCTCATTCCCCTACCCTCACTTTCCATCTCTTCCCTTGCTTCCAACCCCCCTTGTTACTGATAATTTCCCCTCTCGGAATTTCCCATCCTTTCCTATATTTCTCCTAATTTTTTTCTCTTTTACATCCACCATCACCCTACTCATAATTTCTCCCACTTCTCCTTCCACCATTTTCCCTCACTTCCCTTACTTCTCCTCTCATAATTTTTTCTCACTTCCCTTACTTCTCCTCTCATCGTTTCTCCTCACTTCCCTTACTTCTTAACTTCTGATATATCCTAGTTCCCTTCCTATCACTTCAACTTACTTCTGCTAATTGCCTTCCCTCACTTTCCATCACTTCCCCTGCTTTCCCTACTTCCTTCTCTCGTTCCTCATCACTTCCCCTCTTTGAATTTCCCATAATTTCCTCTATTTCTACTCATTTCATTTTTCCTCACATCCCCCACTATCCTACCCTAAGTTTCCCCTTCTTCTTCTTCCACCATTTTCCCTCACTTCCCTTACTTCTCCTCCCATCCTTTCTCCTCACTTCCTTTACTTGTTAACTTCTCATATCCCCTGGTTCCCCTCCCATCATTTCAAGTTACTTCTCCTAATGCCCCTCTCTTCACTTCGCATAACTGCCCCTACTTGTTATAACCCCCCCCCCCTCATTCATCATAATTTCCCTTCTCTGAATTTCCCCTCATTTCCTGTCCTTCTCCTCACATTAATTTCCCTCGCATCCCCCACTACCCTAACCATAATTTCCCTCACTTCTTCCATCATTTCCGCTTACTTCCGCTACTTTTCCTCTCATCATTTCTCCTCACTTCCCCTACTTTTTAACCCCTCATATACCCTACATATCCTCCCCTAAATTCCCCCTCCCACCCTCTATTACCCCTACTATTGTCTCACCCTATTTCCCCTACTTCTCTTCCCCTCATTTGGTCCCACTTTTCCTCACTTCCCCTCCTCGTGAAAAAGTAGGACAGACGCACAGTGGTCTGGAATAGGAATTTACGGTTCATAATCGCCCACAGGTCGTATTTTTTAACCGATTGGAAAGTTTTTTTTTTTAGAAATACTCAGAATTAAATTTTCAAGAGAATCTAGTTTTCTATTTTTTAATTTTTTTACGGAGCAACAATATATAAACAAATAAATTTCCAAAATTAGCCATTTCAGGTTTGCGAATTTTTATCTAAAGAAAAAATACAGATAGCAACTCACTATCAGTCGCAATTATTGCACCTGCATTCATAGATCATAATTATTTCTGATAATATTCAATCTAATTATTATAAACAATTTTTATAAACAAATTCTTATTATTGTTTTTTTCTCATAGAAAAAATTGCTTGCTTCACACTAGTTGCTTATATTTTTCATTAGTCATAATTTGTGACAAAAAGTTAACATTAGTTAACAATTACTGTTTTTATAAACATTTGTATAAACAAATTCTTCATAAATGAGTTTTTTTCATAGTTAAATTGATTTTTCTGACCAAAAGTGATTCACATTGTCTTTAGAGCCATTTATGTACTTCAGGCTCCATCAAACATAAACAATATAGATTGTTAATAACAATTTATATAAACAAGTCTCACAAACGGCCGTTTGCTCACCGAAAAAAAAGTTTTTTTCTTCAATTATTATTTGAGTGATATTTATTGCGATGGCTAACCAACGAAATTGATTAAAAAATAATCCATGTGATTGTTATAAACAATTTTTCAACGAAAACTAAGGTTCATCATTTTTACCTGTAAAATGGACGATTTTTCCACTGAAATTATCCGACAATAAATTAACAGTGATTCCAGAACTAGATATGGGAAACTAAATAAAAATTTCCGTAATTGTTAATAACAATTTTGATAACAATCTGTGACAATCTGCGTTTTCTTTGATTCAATACCACAAATAAGATTATCAAAAAACTGATTGAAGCAAAAATAATTTTTTTCTAGGACCAACCGCAAATTGTCATAGATTGGTGTAAAAATTGTTATTAACAATTACGCAAA
The DNA here is from genome assembly GCA_011634705.1 of Andricus grossulariae. NCBI lineage: Eukaryota > Metazoa > Arthropoda > Insecta > Hymenoptera > Cynipidae > Andricus > Andricus grossulariae. Next base: position 5,446 of record JAABKJ010002112.1, read on the forward strand.
TTGTTATTTAGTGTCCCATATACAATTTTGGAATTTTGGTAATTTATTCTCGGATAATTTCAGTGAAAACCCGTCCTTTTTTTCATGTAAAAATAATAAATCTTAGTTTTGTTTAAAAAATTGCTTATAACAATCACATTGATTATTTTTCATACAATTTCGATGATTATTTATCGAAATAAATGTCACTGCAATAATATTTGAAGAAAAAACATTTTTTTCTACGAGGAAACGGCCGATTGGGAAAGTTGTTTAATTAAATTGTTATTAACAATCTATATTTGTTTATTTTTGATAAGACTTGAAGTATATAAATGGCTTTAAAGACAAGTTTGAATACTTTTGGTCAGAAAAATTAATGTAACTGTGAGCAAAACTCATTTATAAAGAATTTGTTTATAAACATGTTTATAAAAACAGTAATTGTTAACTAAGGCTAATTTTTGGTTACAAGTTATGACTCTTATGAAAAATATTAGCAACTAGCGTGAAACGAAAATTTTTTTTCTTATAATGAACAAACAATAATAAGAATTTGTTTATAAAAATGGTTTATAATAATTAAGTTAAATATTATTAGAATTATTAGCTATATAATAGCTGATATATAGTTAAAATTCTAAAAAAAATAGAGAATTATTTATCCATTTTTTGAGCATATAAAAATTCTTTTTTGCTTCAAAATTTACTTTAGAAAAAAATAATTTTGCACTGGTCGGAATAAATCTGGAACTTTTGGAAAATAATTTTTTTCAGGAATGCAATACAATATACATATATATATTAGGATTAGGTTGATTTATTTTATATGTCAAGAAAAATGATTTTCGAATCTGAAACGCACACTAGCCTAAATGATACCTTTTTAAACAAAATATTAAAAAAATAAATAACAATCGGATAATATTCGATAATGTCCCAACATCATATTATGATGTTTTGTCTCTTTTATTGATTTTTTGTTGTTTTTATTTTCTGAGTTTCTTTAAAATGCATGATTTAAATTATTATATTGTAGAATTATCCCCTTTTACTTTACCATCGTTTAACATTATTTATGTTATCCGTAAACTGGATTTGAGCGTACCTAGAATTGATGGCCTCCGCATTTCGGTGGTGAAATGAGCCACAGGGCCGAAAGGGAGGATGTGCTCAGTCAAGCGTGACAAACAGCTCAACAGCCGCACTCTTAGCACGTTAGTTGCATCAGGTTGTGCCATGCCTCCAAATCCAACAGAAATCGTTCATGCAGCCCTGTCTGTTCACGTTCGAAGTCCCTGTATTAGTGTCACGGGCCATGCTCAAAACCGTACCCAAACTCAGGTATAATGTATTTCAATTTATTCTTTTGTTGTCACAGTATTGACCAGATCATTATTCGAAATTATAATTGATGTTAGTTTTTTTGTCCCTACATGGTGCTAAATAAATATTTAAAAAAATACTAATCCTTCTGTTGTTAAGCTGTTAAAAAATTCCTTTCTAGTTCTTTTATGTTTGAAAATTTTCAAAGTTATAATTTTTAATCTTATATTTTAAACCATATATATTCAGAATCATTCCGCATTAGATTTAGTAATTTATTATTACTGAATCTGGTTCGGAGCAACACTGCTCTGAACCAAGTTGCTGATAAAACTCTCTAGCGATCACCCCAAGTGAAGAGCTTCACAGAGTTATCATGTGAGGCTTTCAACTCGGACCCATTAGTATCCAAGGTCCTTTGTTTCAGGCGCCATTCATTCCACTGACAATCTTATTATAAACTATTTGTCAACATACTTTTCTGTCCTGGCACACCTCTCTAGCGTCCTTCACGTCCATGCATTTTCTCATGCAAGCTCTTGTGTTTATATGGCTTCTCATGTCTCTTCAAATAAGGGTCTCATTAACACATTCTAACCATTCTTTCTGCGGTCTGCCTCTGGGCACACAGCCATTTACTTGACCTTGATACTCTTATTTCGTTAGTCGTTCATATTTCATTCCCTTAACATGCCCAAAACATCTTAGCAAATTTCTTTCACATATGTCAACTAGTGTCTCCACCACACCACATTCTTTAAGGATTATGATTATTTTATATCATTCTGATTACTCACATTGTCCATCAGTGTTTTACCGCATATCGTGCGCAGGAATTTCACGTTAATCGCGTTAATTTTACTCTTATCCTTTTCTTGCTAAGTCTACGTGTCGCTAACGTACAGTACAGATGGTATAAATATAGAATTATGTGTAGCCCTTTTAGCTTTATTTGATATATTTTTACTTCTGATAATGAGCTCTGTTCTACCGATAATCTTCTTACCCTCCTTTATACGCCCATCTAACGCCATATCTATCTTTCCATCACTAGTGAATAGGCCACCAAGATATACGTACTTATCAACTTGTTCAGTTTCTAGTCATTTAGGACAATGTTGCAGATTGTGTTCTCACCTTTTCCTTCAAACACCATAATTTGTGTTCTATTTGCGTTAATTATGAGGCCCACGTTCTCATGCTTGTATTCAGTTTGCTCTACAATCCACGTACCATCACTGTCTCGAGATTTACACCTTCTTCGTCGAGCTTCTTATTAATATAATTCAAATTATAAAGTACGTTGCACTAAAAACAAGTAGCCATAATCTGTCTAAGACCTTTTAAGAAACTTATTCTATATTTATAGCACACACAAAAATCCATCGAAACCATTATCAATGTATGTAGTGCAGGGTCCTTTTTTGATTTTGAATGCTTGAACTTGAAAAACCTGAATGAACGCCTCGATGAAGGGGAAAATGGTATGAAAATCAGGAAAATACTGAAAATTATTTTCTGAATTTTAGGTGGCCACCCTGGTTCATTATAATTAATTTCTGATGTTTTGAAAATATACAATACCATACAAAGATCTCATTTCCATTACTTAAATTAGTTGAATCTTCTTTAACTAAAATATTAGGCTGACATGTTATAAATGAACAAAGTATTAGGAATGAATGAGTCAACGAGTGGATCCTCCTCAGTCATTTACCTGTCGAAAAAAAGAAAAATATTGGGATGATGGAGTGACCGCCTTTGACGTTGACGGGCCGTGAAAACCGTCAGATCGGGCAAATATTTGTGCTGCTAGGTGGAGAATACGACGGGTTCGAAGTTTCTAAAGCCCACCGCGGGCACGAGACCCCTTAATGAAATTACAGGGAGGGCGCTGCCGGCCAATTAGCGTGAGAATGTCGACTAGGTTGGGTTGTATCTGATAGGTTCGCTTTCGAGGCCGATGTTGCTCTGGCCTTTAAACTATCCTGAACTCATTCCTACCTGAGTAGCTCTAGCTCCAGCCTATCGGTACTTCCAAGTTGCAAGCTCTGGGACCCCCGAGCGTTTCTTCTTCTCTGTTGTGCATGGCTATTGAGTTGTCGAGGCCCGCGGCGAACACATGCCGAAACCTCGTGAAACACGATCGGACAGGGATGCAAACGAGCACACAAACAAACAATTCTAAAGTGTTCATCATGTTGGATTGTTGGGCCACTCTCGTGTTCAGGTCCTCCAATCTTTACCTCTCTTGCTCTCGCTCCTTTTTACATTATTTCTTTGTTTTCTTCTTTCCACATCCGCTAAGTAGGACAAGTGATCATTTCACTGTCGATTTCATTGCTGAAATTGCTCGTAAAATACCAGCTGAATCAGTGGCTTGTCGATTATTGCGACGAACAAGTTATTACTGAAGACTTGAGCAGGTTTCTTATTCTTTGTTCTATTTCCCTGCGGAAAGAACTGCCTTTCACTGACTGTGATTTTATTAACTATTTGCGCAGAACACCACCACTGATTAATACCTATCGGAATTTTCAACCAATCTATTTAAACAATAATAGCATTTGACAATGTGTGTCTTTATCGGACCCATAGACGCGAGGCGCCAGGAGTTTAACAAACTGGATTTTTATCTTTATTACTGTCATAATAGTGCCCGTTTTCATTTCGGGTATTTACGTTGAGAATTGATTCTACAGGTTCTTCCGAAAAGGAATGCCACTTGAAAGATCACCGCCGGATGTGAGACGAACAAACAAGATAAGGTTGGTAGCTTTTTCTTTCGTAGTTTGGCTGTCAAAGGGTGCTGCTCAAGAAGTTCGGTTTCAAGGCAACCCTTTCTTCTACCTACAATTTCAGGGCCTAAGTGGCATTGTGATGACTAATAGAGATATCGGAAACGAGAGGACACGAAGAACAGCCATAAAAAAAGTGTTCGTCAAAATCAGTTATTCGAGAAAGTAAGTTAGGATCTTGTCATGAAATTTGTCAAAGATGACCGCACAATCTTGAGCCTCATACTCTTGATTTAGTGTATAGGTAAAATGAGGAAATTTGTGGCTGGGATGGTTGGAGGACGTTACGTGAGGTTATGCCCGGCGCTGCTTAAAAGGCAGTTTTCCCACCCTGTTCTATATTCCAGATCCTGCAACTGAAAAATTCAAAACATGTTTCCATATCACATAAAAATTGTCGCTTTGAAACGAGGATGCTATAACTTATTTGTCTATTTTATGAGACTTTATATTCTAGACCGCATCTATAAAAAGAAATACGTTTTTCTAATGCAAAGACAGAAAGTAATTTAATCAGATTAATTAATAATACCTAGCGCAGAAATAGTCACGCTTGTCGAGTTTCTTGTGGTCATCTTTACAAAATATTTTATTTGTCTGCCTCAAGTTTAAAGCGTGGGTTTTTATGGAAGGTTAAATGGAAATCTGTTGAATCAGTTTTACAATATTTTTGTGTGTCTACATGGTTTACGGCAGCCAACTAATTTGCTACTAATTACTAATTCCATTTTTTATGCAGACGCTAACCGACAGGTATAAACTTCGTCTACCTGCGATCAGGAAATACCTTATTAACGAAACCATGTAGTACAGGAATCTATTAATTTCACCGCCAGAACACACACGACCGTAATCATGCTTGAAATATAAGAAAAGGTTGATTGACGTTCTTCTGTAAGCTAATAAAATGAAGTAAGAACATGTATAATCTGATAGGATCTCTGCAATTGGTAACAATTTTATTAACCAAATTAGAGAAGTGACTTATAGCTTCTTTGTCCAAACAATCTAATTTAATGATTTATGCTGCTATGATTTTTTTATATAGGTTATTTTCAGCTGACAGCTGAAAATGTGGTCGGTATTTTGAATCTTTCTTCGGATCAGCGTTATAGAAATTGAACACCCCGACAGAAAGATGACCCGTGCAGTTTCCTATCTGATTTTAGCAAAGAATTGGTAAAATCATGATGTTGTCGGGTCTAGATCTGGAAGGCGGCTACCCACAAAAGCTTCGAGGTGGCCGTATTGCTGGCAGTTAGCCGCCTCGACTCAACACCACAGGGGTCCAGCCTGGAGCTAATATAGAAATCACCCTCGGTGCTGATACTTGCCGCCATTGGTGACGCTGTTGGAGTATCACAGCTTCTATGGATGGTACACCTTTTTCTCCACCTCTTACGACACCTCCTTTTCAAACGTCTCTTCTCATCCTCGACTCGTAAATCTAGGGATTAGAGCTTCACATCCTTAAATCCTCTTTCATGATATCAGAAATCTTGTGTTCTTCTAAACGACCATAAAATAAACAAAATTATAACATTTAATCCCTTCTGGAAAGTTCTATCCTGTAATGGTCTGAATTTGCATGTCTTTTTCCTTTCATTTTCAATTATAGGATTCATACATTATTATAGTATAGGGATAAACTTGGCTTCTCTTATAAATACTTTTAAAACATTTTAGAAATTGAAAAAGCCTGGTGATGAGAAGTTTCACTTTGGATTTCCTACAAGCTTCCTACAATAGACCATTGTTAAAAAAAATATGCCCGCCAGTGGCGGGCACATTCTACTGACGCGTGTGGGGTTCTCTCCCGTTTCACGGTAGTTTTCGTACGTTTAATATGTGTATTTCGACTGTATTTTTTCAAGCATCATAAATATTGCATCTTAAATAAGAAACTGTGACTGAAACCATTGGCGAACTACTGTCATAAATTGGAACTGAAATTGTTTTTCAATTTGACTTTGAAGCCGATTCTCAAAGTACCGGCTGTGACGATATGACGATGTGCAGACAAACCGGAATATAATATAAGAAATATGTATGTGTTTTATATAATATTAGTGTAAAAATGCACATGATGACTTTGTTAGAGATTATGTTTGACTAAATAGAGATGCTAAGCCATAGACTTTGATTATTTTCGTTCAAAGTTCGGTTTTAAGTTAACTCTAAAAAATTTGTAGTTAGTTTGAAAAAGATATTGAAAACAATTTTCACTGTGTTTTAATAAATTCTTAATATAGTTAATCTTTTTAATTATTAATTATCTAGAACTTTTTACATTCGTTTACATCTTGTTGAAATATACTAAAAATCAGGATTAAAACTCACGGCTCTCTTAAAAACAAATTGCATAACTTTTTAAATTTTGGTCTAATCGAAAGATTGTATTGTGATTGTTTCGAAATATATTTGATATTAAGTAAAAATGTCGATTGGCATTTCTTAATCTATAAAAAGTGGTTTTTTATATTTTTTTGAAAATTTTCAAAATTTCGAAAAGTCTAACTTTAGTCATTTTCATCGAATTCAAAAATGCCATTAACATAATTTTCAAGTCTTTTCGTCATCTAACAGAATCATTGACCAAAATTTGTGATAATCTTTAAAAAAAATTATTTTGAGTTTTAAAAATGCTCTAAAGTTTTGTATTCTGTTTCGATTGATCTGGTTAACGAAAATAACGTGTGATGGCATTGAATATTCATATCATCTTAAAATTTTGTTAACAGGGTTTCTACAGAACTTAGAAAACGTGGAAAACCTAGACAATTCCTGGAATTACGATAAAGAACCTGCAAAGCTGAAAAAGTCCTTCAATTTTTTTAAATAGCCTGCAAATTTTTATTTCTATTTTTTGTTGAAGTTTTAATAATAATTTGAGTACTTTTCTACCTATTTTACAAATTCAGATTGATCGGAATTGATTAAGGTACGTTCTAACGATTTGAATGAGCGCGGGAACCTGTTACTTTTTTTTACAATTACATAATAATCACTTTTTTACTAGATTAAAAAACTTTGTTTATAATATAGTAATGATCAAAAAGCATTTTAAAGTTTGCATTGATAAATAATTTGATGCACAATATTGGCGGAAATGATCTACACGCCTATTGTTTGAGCTCTTGCAAAAGTGCCTCACTTTTTATGATACTAACAGGAAATGCTGCATCTGATAAGCCGAAGTTGAAGGCAAAATTTCAATTTAATAAAAATATTTTGCAAAAAGACGTCAAATTTTAATGTTTTCGAAAATCTGGAACAAATAGAAATAATCAACGTTTATCATAGTTCTTTGGCTAATTTTAAAGGTAATTCACTATAGTATTTTTCTAAATTCTTAAGTAATTCTTATAACTTTTTCCTTAGAATTTACCTTAGGGTCTAACATTCTAGAAAAAGTGGAAAAATTTCAAATCATGATAGTACTTACATTATTCCAATTTTTCGAAAACATTTCCATTTGAAGTTTTTTTGTAATATCGTTTCATAAAATTGTCACTTTGTCTCCAGCTTGGTCTTATTAGACGCGGAATTTTCATGTTACTATTATAAAAATTAAGGCACTTTAGCATCAGTACAAAAACAGGCGTGTAGATAATTCTCGCCTGTAGTGTACGAGAACTTTTCTGGAAATTATATTGCAAACAGTACAACGCTTGGAAATTGATTTGAGTTCAAATAAAAAGGTTTTTAACTTTCTTTTTTAAAGACATATTTTTAACAGATAACGCCCTTGGACTTTAACAGGAAACAAGAACTACTTACAGGTTTAAAAAATTCAAATTGTGTTTGTTATCAAACTATAAGGGATCTCAAAATTTCAATGAACGCACACATTCACTAAATACTGTATTTATTTAATCGAGGATCATAAAACTGCGAGAGGTTAAAGCTCATCGGGTTACGCCTAATCTGGCATTGATACTGATCTGAAATTGCTCTCGTTGCTAGGCTGTATTCGACAAGGTTGTTGTCATCCAGTGAATCATACTTCTTTCTTTCAGGGCTGAAACCTGGCAACTCAGCGTTACGTAATCTCTTCGGCCTTAAATTATTATATTCTCATTCCTGAGAGTGGAATGAAATCGTCCTCGTTTTCTATACTTTTTAACGGATCATCACGTTTTGGCTCTCGCAGATTCCGAAAATCATAACAGTTTTTCAGTGTCTGTTGGTATGAATGTATGAATGTATGTTTGGTTACCTGAATGTTGTAGCCGCGCTACTTTTGAGGGATTCAACAAAACGAATCAGCTTTAGATACACTTTTTGAGGGTCCAAAAATGAAGGTCAAGTTAGTTATCTAGATATTTCGGGCAAAATAAAAAAATTAAGAGAATTTTCGAAATTTGAAACAAATTTTTTTAAAGAGTTTCAGAATGTTTTGTCAAAGATTCTAGTACACTTAACTCTTGATATAAAACGGTTTCGGGCACGGCTTGCAGTGGCCTTGACTCTAAATCAGGGGAATCTAAAAGTAAACAGGTAGGGCCGCCTGAACCATTTCTGTTGGGGTTGGACGCATGACGCAACCTGATGCAATTAATGCGCTGAGAGTGCGTCCATCATGCTGCTTGTCACGCTTGGCTGAGCACCGCCTCTCTCTAAGTCCCGTGGCTCCCCTTATCACGAAACTGCCGAGGACATCAATTCTAGGAATATCGTAAAACGGGAATTCTTATATCGGGAGTTATGTTCAGATGACAAAAAGAGTTGCAAATTATCCTAGTGGTATTTAAATTAAATGAAAATTAAAAAATTTGTATGCTTTTAAATATTTTAAAAATTTTTCGAAAATAGAAAAAATTATTTTTCTGATAGATTAAAAAATCCGAATTGAAATTTTTACTAGATATTAAATATATTTTGAAACCATCGTAATGAAAATTTCCGATTACACCAAAATTCAAAAAGTTGGATCATTTTCAAAATTATGCAATTTTTTTTAAGGGATCAGTTAACCCGTAAGTTTTACTCGTGATTTTTGGTGGATTGCAACAAGATTGATAAATTATCTTAATTACACTTTTTGATTGTACCAGGCGCTGATCTAAAATGGTGGCACACCGGATCGCCCCACCACCCCAAGATTTTCTAACTTACCTTCACTTTCTTTTTTTTTCACTGAGAAATTAAGAAAAGCTGTAAAAAGTATCCAATTTCAGAATAGAAAAATAATTAAAAATTATTAATTAATATTTGAAAGATTACAAAATATGTAAAATAATATTAAATGTGTAAAATATTATATATACACAGCATGTGTATACAATTTTCGGACCCCCCCCTCCCCAGGACACTTCTGTGGATCCGCGCCTGGATTGTACACTAATTTAAAAAGTTAAATTTTATTATTATTATTATTATTATACCATTCAGCTAAATCCCTTTCGGGGTAAGCGTAACTCAATCGGTTCTACTCTCGCTATACTGTCGGGGATAAATGAGTTCATATGAGAAAAGTGAGAGAATGAAGTGAACGGGGGTATAAAGGGGTGTCGTACAGATTTTTATATTAATATAGAATTCCCGTGTTGCTTATTTAAACCATACGTTCGTTCCATAACACTGCTCCGACCCAGATCACTGATCAATCTCCCTAGCTAGCACCCCAGGCAAAGAGCTTCACAGAGTCACCATGTATAGCCTTCTGCGCAGGCCCATTAGTATCCAAATTCTTTCGCTTCAGGCGTTTTTTCCTCCACTGACACTCTTCATCATGCATTTCTCATGAAATATTTGTCACCACACTTCCCAATCCTGACATGCCTCTTTAGTTTTCTTTAGTCCATACATTTTTTCATGCAAGCTCTTGTATTTCTATGGCTTTTTATATCTTTTCGACTTAGAGACTTATTTACACATTCCGACCATGCTTTCCTCGGTCTGCCTCTGGGTAAGCTACCATTTACTTTACCTCGATATACTTTTTTCGTCAGTCGTTGATTTTTCATTCTCTCAACATTGGGCATGTCAACAAATTTCTTTCACTGTTGTCAAACTGTTTTCTCTAAACCACATTCTTTAATAATAATCTCATTACTGACTTTGCCCATTGGCATTTTACCGCATACATTACGCAGGAATTTCATGCCAATCGCGACAATTTTACTTTTATCCTTTTCTCAGTTGGTCCAGATCTCGCTACCGTACAAGCACAGTGGATGTAAGAACAGAATTCTATATTGCCATTTTAGCCTTGTTTGTTATAATTTGACTTCTGGTAATGGCTCCTACACTGCCGATAATGTTCCTACCCACGTTTATGCGCGTGTGTATCTCTCTATCAATCTTTCCGTCAGTAGTCAATAAATTACCAAGATACATATGTGACCGTCCGCGAAGAAAGGGACCTTATGAGGAAAAAATATATTTTTAGTTTTTCACACCCATCTATAGTTCCTTATTTGCTCCTCAACACTAAAAAATACTATTGCAATATCTGAAAAATTCGAATGGTTATTCAACTGCAAAGTGAGGCCCTCTTATGGAGTTTCTGTATTGAACAGCCTCTTCAATCACTTCTTCTATAAAATGAAGCTACCGCGCATTAGGTCCCTTTCTTCGCGGACGGTCACATATACTTATCAACTTGTTCTATCCCCTCATCGTTTAGAGATATGTTACGAGCTGTTTTCTCACCCTTGCTTTCAAACACCATAATTTTTATTTTATTTACGTTCATTTTGAGGCTTATGATCTTCATGGTAGTATTCAGTCTGCTCAACATTCTTTGCAAGCCTTCGATTGACTCTCCCATAACAACCTTATCATATGAATTAGATAACCCACGCACCTTCACTGTCCCGAGATCCACAACTTCTTTGTCAAGGAGGGCCGTTCCTAGACACTTACCCATGAATATAATAAACAGTAAGGCGTATCGAAAAAGTGCAATGTTTTGCTTTCGTTTTTGGGTAGGGCTAAAAAGTTTCTGATAGGGGCCAAAATGACTCCCGAAAAAGATCATTGTTTTTTTAGCTAAAAACCCTTTCATATAATTTGTATGTTCATCTGTGTGTATATATGAGCGACACCACGACTATTTACCACATTTATGCAGTTCTTCTCATCTACACAAATTGCTGACCTGAGAAGAACCCTTTTAGCCTGTAAGCGTTGCATTACTTGCCGTGAGTGTCAGTCGTGACCCTCGCGTTAATCGAGCAGTAGTACTCTTGATGTATTGAACCTAAATGTTGTTTTTTTCTAATAAATACCAGTTTCTGCTGCACATAGTTTATTATTTTATTATAATAAACTATTTAATAGGCGATGGGCCCAGAAGCGGTTACACGCGCGTATTAAAAAAAAACTAAAACAAAGCTAGTGACAAAGTGAGTGCTTAACAGATCAGTGTATTGTGCGTTTTGTGTATTGAGTGAGTGCAGCGATTTTCTGAATCATGGCTGAATCAAAGGAGATCATGGATCTGACAAAGCTGGACGGAACCAATTTTCCGTTGTGGAAGTTTGAGATAACCTTGACGATTGAGTCAACGGATCTTACTGGATACATAGATGGAACGACACAGGAACCGGATAAAGCGGAGAAACTTAAGGATTGGCAGAAATGGAAAAAGGAATCTTCCCAAACGTCAGTGATCCTGTTGAATTCGGTAATGATGAACATACGTCAGAATCTGATAAACTGCACGACTCCGGCTCAAATATGGAAAAAGCTCCATGATTTATATGCAGAATGCAACGAGGAGGTCCATCGCGTTGCAAATCGAGCAACTTGAAAGCATCATCAGAAGGCTTACAGACGCTGGAGAAAAGCCAACTGATAAAAGCGTTATATGCAAATTATTGTGCAACTTGCCACCCAGATTTTCCACTTTCAGAATCGCGTGGGAAAGCTCTCTGAAAGATGAGCAGAAGAAGCACAATCTAATAGTAAGATTGCTCCGTGAAGACAAACGTCTCATAGAAACAGAAGAAAGTATGTCCTCGCTTGCGCTTCAGGTAAATGCATCGAAACCTACAAGTGAAAAGGTCGCTAAATCACCCAAAACTTACACAGCCACCCTGAAAAAGAAAACAAAATGCAAAGGATGTGGCCAAAAAGGTCATTGGGTACGCGAGTGCAAATTCGGTTGCTTCTCAACACATGACATTTAGAAGGTAATTTTTCACCTCATTGAAAATGCTTAAAAAGAAACAGTCCGTTAAAATCGCTGACAATAAAAAGCTGCCTATTGAAGGGATTATGGAAGCGTCAGAAACCGAGAGACAGTAAACGGTCAGCAGAAGGAGAGAGAATTAACTAAGTAATGTGTTGTATATTCCAGACTTAAGAAAGAACCTTTTCTCAGTTACAACCATAACTGACAAGCAGTTCTCATTTTATGAATACACAAAAAAATGCGAAGTGCACCGTGAAGGAAATCTCTCATCGCTCGGAGTTCGACGCGGCAATCTAATCCAGATGAAGTTTGAAGTGATTATCCCTCCAGCTGAATGCAAAATGGCTCAAGAGAAAATTCAAGCAATGAATAAGCTCTGGCATGAGCGAATGGGCCATGTGAACATACGCGCTCTTACGTAAATGAGCAACTTGATGAACTCCAAGGATTTCGTCATTGAAAAAGAAGATGATTTCTTCTGTGAATCGTACATAATCGGGAAACAAACCCGTAAGAAGCACAAATCATTGAATCGCGAATGCAACTTCAAACCAGGAGAAAAGATACACAGCGATGTCTGTGAATCCGTAAATGTAGAATCGCCACGTGGGACAGTCAGAAGTGTTTGAGCAATTTAAAGAATTTGAAGCTTTGGCAAAGAACCAAACAGGGAATAGAATAGAGATATTCCGATCAGATAACGCGGAACTGAATATACCTCTGCAAATTTTCAGCAGCATTAAAAAATGGTATTATTCAATAATTCTCGAGCCCGTACATCCATGAAGAAAACAGAAAAACGAAAAGAGACATTAGAAGGATCGCAGAAAGTGCAAGATCGATTGTCATAAACAAAAAGGTCAGCCTATACCTTTGGCATGAACCAGTCAACACAGCCTTTTACTTGCTGAACAGAACAATTCAACGAGGAAGTGAGACGCAAAGTCCTTTCGAGAAATGATTTGGACGTGAACCCGAAATAAAACACTCACGCGTTTTTGGCAGTGACGCATATTTGAACATCCCGAAAGAAAAGAGTAAGAAGTTCGGCGAGAAAAGCAGAAAATTAATTCTTGTTGGATACGACGGTGAATCTTCCAATTACAGACTTTGGGATAAAGAAACAAAGAAAATCTACACTAGCAGTGACGTGGATTTCAATGAGAAAAGCAGCAGCGTACATCAACAAGAAGAAGATGGACATCAACAACATGAAGATAAAAATCTCAAAATTGTTCTAGATTTTGGAGAAAGAATTGAATCCAATCAGCAAATTGACCCAATAGAAGAGCAAAATCAAGGATTTAGAGAATCTGAATCATCGAGCGATAATGAGGCAAAATACAGCCACCGGAACGGTTCGGTGTACCTGTCGCGTTTATTGCTCACCAAGTGCCCTTGCCCTGTGCGCAGGCCATGACAAGTACCGATGCCGAAAAATGGAAGGTCGCTATATACGAGGAGATGCAGGTGCTCGAAGGAAATTCTACATGGAATCTCACCACCCTACCGCCTCGCAAAAGCGCCATCAGCTGCAAGTGGGGTTTTACCATAAAAATCAATGTGAATGGTGAGGTCAGGTACAAAGTGAGACTTGTCGCTAAGGGATTTCTACACAGAGAAGGCATCGATAACTTCGAAATCTTTGCACATGTTATCTGATACGAATCAGTGAGGCTTCTACTATCAATCACGGCGGAAGAAGATTATAAAATAATCAAATTCGACGTCAAGACAGCTTTTTTGTATGGGAATCTACAAGAAGACATATACATGCAGCAGCCGGAGCATTACATCAAGGAAGATGGAAAAAACAAGGTCTACAAATTACAGCGCAGTCTATATGGCTTAAAGCAGTCTTCGAGATGTTGGAACGGGAAGTTCGTTCGATTCTAAGAGGATTTCAATTTCAGAAGCACTGAAAGTGATAAGTGTGTGTTTGTGGGTAACGTATGCAGTTCAATTGTTTACTGAGCTTTATATGTAGATGCTGGGCTCGTTATGAGAAAAAATGTAAACGCAATTGATAAGTTTATTAGCTACCTTCAGAGTAATTTTCAAATTACGACCAATAAAGCGAATGAATACATCGGGTTTGCAATTGAGTAGCATCGCATCAATCGCACTATTAAAATAAGTCTGTCAAAATACATTGAGAAGTTGGTTGATCGTTTTGGTACGAGTGAAGCAAAACAATCAAGTGTAGCTGCCGAACCTGGACTTTACCTATGTCAATGTTCTGGGAAAGTAAATAAGAATGAGAGTGGAAGTGTGCCTTACCGTGAAGCAATAGGCTCGTTACTATTCGCAGCTAGAGTATGCCGCCCCGATATCGAGTACGCAGTTAATTACCTGAGCCAGTTCGTAGATGCTCACAATCATGTACATTGGTCTGCTGTGAAACAAATACTCAGATATTTATCTGGTACTCCAGATATCGGGATCGTTTCCGGAAATAGTGGGAGCTGCTACGAAATCAGAGGTTACACTGATGTTGATTACGCACGATGCATAGAGACGTGAAAATCGAGAAGCGGTTTCGTGTTTCAATTAAATGGTGGGCCAATTTCGTGGTCCAGCCAGCGACAAAGCGTCGTGTCATTTTCAACTTCCGAAGCAGTATATATCGCGTTAGCACATGGAAAAAAAGAAGCGATTTGGCTGCGCCGAATTTTAAATGACTTGAAAATTCCATGTAAGAGTATTCCATTCCTTGTTGATAATCAATCCGCGATCAAATTAGCAAAAAACGGAGTTCCGTAATCGCTCGAAACATATAGACGTGCGATATCAGTTTGTACGCGATACTTTAAATAGAAAGATTATTAGCATCAGTTATGTTGAGTCAAAAGAACAGTTAGCTGATATGTTCACTAAACGGCTGACAAAACAAACATTCTGTTACTTGCGTAAACGATTGAATGTTTTGGACCATGCAAATTAAGTGGGAGTGTTGTTTTTTTTTAGCTAGAAACCCTTTTATAATTTGTACGTTCATCTGTGTGTATGTATGAGCGACACAACGCGTATTTACCCCGTTTATGCAGTTCTTCTCATCTACACAAATTCCTGACCTGAAGTGTGCCTTGAGTGTCAGTCGTGACCGTCGCGTCAATCGAGCAGTAGTACTCTTGATGCATTGAACCTTAATGTTGTTTTTCTTAATAAATACTAGTTTCCGATAAACATCGTTCATTATTTCATTATAATAAACTATCTAATATAGATGAATCCTAAAAAAAACTGTCTTTCGTTCGCGCAAGCTCATTGTATGTCAAAATAGGGAATAATAATATATTTCGTATCGCCAAAGGCTCAAAAATCGTTATTTCTAACTCGGATAAGCTGTAAGAAATGTATATTGGTTCTACACATATATGTACCTGCTTAGCATTGACACAATGGAAAAATATCGTGTGTTCGCGCCTAAAATAATCGTAAAATTCACAAATAATTATATATTTTTAACTGTTAAAAGCTCAAAAAATATTATTTCTGATCCGCAAAAGCGGTAAAAATGCATATTGTATCCACATAAGGAGTAGAAATAACCATTTTTGAACTTGTAATAGTTAAAGATATACGATATTTCGTGAATTTCACGATTATCAATGTCACTTTAACATGAACGGGCGAACACAGGACATTTTTCCATTTCTATTATTCTTAAATATTTTGACATATATCGACCTCGCGCGAACTGAAGACATTTTGTTTAGGACTCATCTCTTTCTGGAGGTATTTTGGCACCTACCAGAAACTTTTTAGCCCCACCACAAATTGAAAGCAAAACATTTCATTTTTCCGATGCGCCCTAATAAACAGCCAAGAGGACCTAACGCATCCTTCTCTAACACCTTGCCTATTATCGAACCAGTTACTCAGTGGCCCATTTACGCTCGCATTCGCTTTGCTACCTGAATATATTGTTTTTATTGCTTTTAGGAGTTTCCTTCAATCCACCTTATCAAACGCTTATTCCAGGCAAAAAAATACATTGATAACTTTTTTGTTTTCTCTCAATCTTTTTTCTGTGATTTGTCTCGCGCTAAATATCTGATGTTCACATGATCTTCCTGGCACAAATTCACATTGGACTTCCCAAATCTTTTCTTCTGTTATTTTCATTACCCTATTAATAAGTGTTTATTAATATATTTTGCTTATGATATTTAGTAAGCTGATACCTCTGTAATTATCGCCTTTTTCCAATCATCTGGGGCTTCCTCTATCTCGATACATAAACTTATCAACTCGCACAGCTTGTGACGTATATATTCGACTTCGTATTTAAGCATTTCAGCGTAAATACTATCTACACTAATAGCAATACCATTCTTTAAGATGTCATTTATATCCCTATTCACAGAGACGCTAATTCTTTCAACTAGTATTATTACTTTTTTGTTCTTGTCCTTATAATCATTTATTAGTCTAATTCTCACGTCATCGCCAAGACCTGTGATATTCACCTTTCTTAGATTCGCTTGTCTCTTTTCGTTAGCGGCTACGCGAATTACATCATTCCACCAAGCATACCAAGTCATTTTTCGTACAACCGCAGTACCACTCACATCAGTTGCACTCCTAGCAATACTTTCCTGGAGTATTGTACATAGGCGCAATGCATATCTTTATTCTGTATTAGCGTCTCCCAAATTATCCTATGTAGGGGTTCGTTTGTCTCATCTGCAAATTCTACTTGCACTTCTGGTTTCTGTAAATTCTCTATCTTAATTAGCGTCGTTTTCGTTTTTTTTTTAGTACACATAAAATATCTAGCTTCCTTGCGTGCATGTTTCTCATAATCGTCTTTCCTTAAAATCATTCACCCCTTTAGAATTCCAAGCACCCAATCCCTTCATCGCCTGAAACTTTACCTTTACGTCGTAAGCTGGAGAGTCGAGTTATAACGTCAGTCCCACCCGACATCGGTCAATCGAGGAGCATAGGGACAGAACTGCAACCGAAATTTCATGGCGAAAAATCATGGTTGGTTTGTGTTCTATGTTAAGGAGGGCAGTTTAGTGATGGATGAGAAAATGTGTTCTCCGAATTTCGTGTGTTCCCGTCTGCCCAGTGCCCATCCTCGGCCCTCCTCTGGGCACGCCACCATTTACTTTTTTTAAATCTATCCACAAGTTACGTGAGGTGTTTTTCTGACAGTTTTACCCCCCTCCTTCCATGTAAGATACCATGAGCAATGGGAAGTTAACTTTATTTTCTAAATAAAATTTCCAGTTTTCTAACCTAATATATTAAAAGTATTACATAGAAATTAAAAATACACTTCCGTATGAAATTATCAGTACGACCAGCGCGAATACTATTAAAAATCACTGCTTATACTCGTTCAAAAAAGGAGCGAAAGATTAAAACAAAAAACGTTGGAAAGCTTATTAAATTCCGCGTCTAATGACCTCTAACAGAGATATAATTGACCTTTTGAATAGAAAAGACCACGTGAGAAGTTTAAAAAAATCTTTAAGGGTACTCGCGATGAAATTCGACTCAAACACGCTTGGACATTCTTAATCATATCTTTTGGGAACCCGTGAATATTTTTGGAGTTTTATCAGCTTAAATTAAAGATAAGATTTCCAAAATTACGTTCTGTCAATTTCAGTTTTTTTCACATAAGTTTATTAAGTCGCAGCACGAGTTAAAGTTAAGGCAAAAAAAAGTGAGAAATTCTCGCCGATCACCACTCTCGCGGCGGACAGCAGTAATCGCTGACTGAAACTTGACATATTTGGCTTAAATTAAAGATAAGAATTCACAGACTGTGTGGTATGAATTTCAGATTTTTTCTAGATATTTCTTACGTCACGCCAAAGTTGAACTCATGGTACAAAATTGGAGAAATTCTTGAATTTTTGTTTTAACTTCTGACGTGAAAATTTATGTAATTTATATTGAAAATTCGTCTTTTTTGGTATAAAATTAATCTTGTTGGTTCAAGATCCACCTTTTCGGTTAAAAATTCAATTATTTGGTTGAAAATTCAACTTTTTTGTAGAAATATCATCTTTTTGTCATATTTTCGTGTTGCGAATTCGTCTTTTTGGTTTGAAAATTGAACAATTCGGTAGAAAATTCAACTATTTTGTAGAAAATTATTTTTTTTTTAATTGAAAATTAATTTTTTCAAATAAAAAATTAACGATTCCATTTTTGGTTAAATCAATATTTTTTAGTTTAGCAATTCAACTATTTGGTTCGAAATTTCTATATTATAATTTATTGAAAAATCGATCTCTTTGCTAGAAAATTAATCTTCTTAGTTGAAAATTCAACAAATCTTCTTAGTTGAAAATTTATCTTTTTGGTTGAAAATTCATTCATTTGGTTGAAAATTCAACTGTTTTGTAGCAAAATCGTAAATTGATTTGTGGATCGATTGAAAATTCAAGATTTTGAATGAAATTCTTCTTTCTTTATTGACTGAAAAATTTTTTTTGGTTGAAAATTCAACTTTTGTATAAAATTCGTCTTTTTGATTTAAAAATTCATACCTTTTGGTAAAAATTTCATCTTTTTTTTTGGTTAAAAATGTAGCTTTTTGATAGAAAATGAATCAGTTTCGGTTGAGGATTCAAATATTTTGTTAAAAATTCATCTTATTGGGTTCAATCCGACTGTTTTTTATTTAAAATGAAAATCTTTCCTTGGTTGCAATATAAACTATTACATTTCTTGTTGAGAATCCTTTTTTTAGTTTTATTGAAAACCCAACAGCTGTTTTGAAAGTTGAACTACTTTGTAAATTCATAAGAAACAGTAACGTCTTAATATACGAAAAAAATTTATTCGGCTAAAATTACGTAAGATAGGGGAGGTGGGGTTCAAAACATACCGTCCCTAACAAAGTATGTTACGTGGTTCAAAGTTTAAGAAAAAAACTTTACGTAATTGATGCACGGCCCCCATTTCGAGATGTTGCCATAATCACTAATTAACTGTATTTCTTTTTAACTGATGCTTAAAAATACCTAGTGCCATCTTCAGGAAGGATAGTAGCGACGAAATATAAAATTTTCACGTGGGAAAGCAAGTAGCTGCCTTCGTGAAGGATTTTGCGGGTCGTGATCTCGTTTAGATGAATGGGGGTATGGCGCCCGCCTACGGCTACCAGCTCTTGCTTCCTGATGAAATTTGGCGGTGGAGGTGGAGAACGAGAGTAGAAAAAGACAGCGTGGTAGCAGAAAGGGATAAGGGAAAGAGAAGAGAAAAAGCTAGAGAGGTGAAGGGCGAGAGTAAAACCAAGAGGAACCGGCGGTCTGGTTTCGGTCTGGGTCTTGGTTGTTTCTGGTGTCGCATTACCACCGAGTTCACAAAAGGATCCTTATCTCTGTATCGCCTAACTTGTTAACATACCTAACCTGCTACGATCTCCCTCTCCCTCTCCTTGCCTCACTTCTCTCTTCCTTTTCTACTGTTTCCTCCTTCACCTCCCTTTCCTTTGAAATACGTCCTTTTTTATCCTTCGCCATAGCTGACTACGCTAGTCGAAATTGCATTTACAAAGTGAGCCTAATTTGCAACTCTTCATAAAAGTTATTGCCATATTTTAGTCAAATTAAAAGAAAAGGAAAGTGGTATTTCTCATCCACTTTTACTTTTAGAGATCTAGAGATTATCTCAAGGATAATCTACAGTAGGACCTCTCGGATCGGAACTCGAATTTTCAATACTTATAAGTTTAAAATTGTAGATATGTGGTAATAATTATAATTATTTATTACACTGAACTTTAAACACAAAAACGAAAAAAATATAGGTCCGATCTGAGAGGTCCTACTGTAGTTCGTATGGTTCATTACTCTTTAGGTTAATAAGAAAACATTTGAGTGTACGAAAATTAGTTATCGATTCTCAATGGTATTTAGTTTATATAAAGTGTACTTATTAACGTGATTGAAAAATATTAAATCTTAACAAATCCACTATGAAAATCAAACATAGCAACAAGGGGGAGAAGTGGGTCTTTTTCGACGAGTATTGAAAAAATACTCGAGTCGTAAAAAGTCCCCTCCCCCTTGGTGTCCGCGATATTTTGTATAAAAAATGCAGGGGTTCAGATGTTTTGTTAACATAGGACGTGTGTAATTTTATAGGAAAAAATGTTTAGAGCCTTTTTTACACAATTTACTCATTTTAATAAGGTAGACTTCTATAAAGCTGTTGATAAATAATTGCATTGAATTTAAACAAACTTATAACATGCGCATGATTTAAGACCTTTTCGATGCCCGTAAAGCGGGGCTAAGGTGGTGCTTTTTGAGCATTGTGACGTCAGAGTGAACAAAAATGTAATTTTGCTCCGTAGGAAGAAAAAGTGAGGTGAATAATGAAGTTTACACATCTATGCGCTCACATTTTCGGCTCACAAAAAGTGATCGTAAAACAATAAATTGATCGCGTTGGCAGATTTTTTGACAGATTGGACCAACTCGAAGCGATAAGTTACCATAATTTATCATAAATTATCATAAATCATCCAAAATATCGGGAAACTTCAATAACTCTTGGATACTCTAAATTTCCGTAAATATTCAAAAATGTATAATATTTTTAAAATTTCTAAAACTTTCAAAAAATTCCCAGATTTCCAAAATAATGTGTAATTTATAAATTTACCCTAAATTTTCGAAGCCTAAAAAATTTCCGTAATTATCAAAAATTTCTTGAACTCGGCAATTGACTAGAATCGTGGCTTATCTGATTTTTAGGTGTATTTTTTTTAATTATCTTGTTTTCTACTCCAGTGTAAGTAATCAAAAGGGAGAGACCGAAAAAGTTCATTATTTTTATTATTATCTTAAATTTAAGGATAATTTTCTTGAAAACCAGTTATATCTCCCTAAAATTGGAAACAAGAAATCTCTCAACTGTCTCGACTTTTTTGATTTGAGATTCGGGAATGAGCCAATAAGGCCATTAAAATCATCATTTGCTTTTCTTCTCTAAACACTTTCTCTTAAGACATTTTGTTTCGCCAATGTAAAGAGTAGGAACTTTATTATTCAAAAATTCAATTGCTGTAAATCATAGAACGACCCTATTAAGGATTTAAATTTATGAAAGAAACTTAAACTTCCGAAAGATCCAAACGATTGGTCAATTATAGTTTGAAGTGTCACTTAAGATCCAACCGAGCCTCCTGGTGTGTTAAAAATTACCCAAAAAAGACAATTTGCAGTAAATTAGTTCCTTTGTTTGGAATAAGTGGATGAGAGCGGCGATTTGGAAAAGAAAGACAAATCCTCGCAAAATTGTTGGAGGCGCGTGGGAGCACCAAAAAGGGAAAAAGGAGGTGAACAGAGGGTGAATGTAGGTAGGTATAAAACGCGAATAACGCGTACGATAAATAAGACGAAGCGAGCTTACACTCGTTAAACCGTCGCCGAGACCAGAACCAAGTAAGTCATCCTCGGTTTATGCTAATTTTCCTGGCGGTCGGTCCGTCGTACCGCCGGTCAATAAATCCCGGAAAAATATGCCCCAATTACTGAAATGACTCATCAAGTAATTGCGCATAAAGCAAACCGCCTCTGGAGAGAGAGAAAGATGGTCGCATCGCGATAGTGCCTGGTGAGCTTTACATTCGGGGCACACACGAGAACCAAATAAAAGCGGCAGATAAGAACATACTTTCCCAAGAGACTACGTATAACGATCGACCAAATTTATCGTCTTGAGCCCAGAACTTTGGGCATAATGGCGCGACTCGGCTTCACTTCTCTCCACTTTTTCTATAAAACTTGACTCCTTCATTTTTTTCTATTTTTATCTCTCATCTCGTTCTTACCTAGTTTTTAAAATCAGCATCGGATAAAAATTTATCAAGTTATATCTCGGAGAAATTAGGGATTCAGAATTACTTTAATGTACTCACGGTAGCTAATTGGTAGCGAAATGAAGACTGATGAGCTGACGGACACGAGTCAATTGTATTTGCTTTAAATACAATTTCTTTGTATATAAATCTCTATTATCCAAATTGTAGACTGTAATGTAAGAGTTTTCTTGTTAGAATCTTAGGAAACTTTGAAAATTAAGTTATATCTCGGAGAAATCAGAGATTCAAAATTACTTTACTGTACTCACGGTAGTTAATAATTGATAGCGAAATTAAGAGTGATGAGCTGACGGATACGAGTAAGTTGTATTTGCTTTAAATAAAAATTTTATTTATTGGTATATAAATTTCTATTATAAAAATTGTATTCTGTAATATGTGTGGTGCTTTTAGAATCTTGGGAGAAATCAGAGATTCAAAATTACTTTAATGTATTCACGTTAGCTAATAATTGTCAGCGAAATGAAGAGTGGTGAACAGTAGTAAATTGTAGTAAATTGGCACGAGTAAATTGTATTTGCCTTAAATAAAAAAATTATTTTTTGCATATAAATTTCTATTATAAAAAATGTATTCTGTAATATACGTGTTGCTTTTTTTTTGGATCTTGGGAAAGTTTGAAAATTAAGGAACAAAGCTAAAATTTTTAGTATTTAGTTTTACCCTTGTGTGCACAGCCAACTTCATCCACATTCTTACATACCCGGCTGCCCACCTCCCATTTTCAATTTTTTAATTCATAAGAGGAGCACCAACTTGCGGGGCATAAATGAGCCATTGTTACTGTTTTATAAATAGCCTGCACTGTTAGAAATTTCCTGAAATTTCAGTCAGTTTTCAATGACTTATGTCACTGAAATTTCATAAATTTGACTCTGATAATTAATTTGCGACCATATTCATTAATTTCCAGTGACACGAAACTTAATTTTGAAGCAAAAGTTATTGGAATTTCATTATTTCATCACGTAAATTTTATAAACATGCATTGAAAATTAATTAACATTTTTTATTAAATTAATTAAACCTACATGAAAATATGAACAAAATTGAAAAGTAATTCATGAAATTAAATTTAGAAGCTTTGTATGTGATATATTTTTTTATCGATTAATACATTTTTTGCAATTACATGTACAAAATTGATTTTACTTTGTCATTTCGAAAGAAGTAATTTTAGA
>JAABKJ010002113.1:0-28729 GCA_011634705.1 Andricus grossulariae
TATATACCCATCCACACATCACTACTTTACCACCGAGCAATTCACGCCTACCCCGAAAGGGAAACGGCTTAATGATGTAATAATAATAATAATATAATATTCGAAGCTCTTAAAAAATGTTAGACAGTTAGATTGAAGGAATTAAAAAAACGTAATAGGTATGTCCTGAAAAAGAGCAAGTAGACCAAGCTTACCCTGAAAAAAAGGTACGTGGGCCGGGCCTCAACGGCCTCCATACAATCTCAGGCCTGCTAAAAATATAACAATTCTGAATTTGTAGCTTTCCTATTTGGACAATAAAAAATTAAGAAACTTGAAAACTAAACAGTTTAAAACTCGATATTCAAAAAATTAAATATTTTTAATTGGAAAATATTTCAAATTGAACAATTTTGAATTTGAAAAGCTGAAAAGTGTGCAATTTACAACTTGGAATAATGGAAATTTTTGAGAATTTCAAATTGAACTTGTTCGAAATTAAATAATTTCATATGACTTCAACTGACATCGGTTTTTGAATTTTATTTATTTATTACTATTTTTAAGATCCAGCTCTCTTTCTGAAATAACAAACGTTTGACTTTTTTGTGAATACAATAAACTAGGGGATTTCAACTGCCAGCAGATCATTTTTATTGCAGTCATAGAATATACTCTAGAAGTATGGTAGAAATTACTTTTTTCGGTTGTTTACGAGTATAGGGGAAAGTCGTGCAGCCCCGACCACTCATGATTTTGAATAACCTGTACTTTTTGGGACAATAAATCAACATTATTATCTTTGAATATTGTCCTCAAGTATAATTGCAAAAATATAGACCTACATCTCTTATTGGCTTAAAAGAAAATCCGATCTAAATATTTCGTCTTTAGAAAATAAGGGCATTTTATAAAATATGGGCCAACCTTCATATCAAATGTTTAAAAAACTACAAAAAACATTAGATTCGTTTTATTCGCGATATACGAATTCACTCTCGGACTATGTGACCTGTAATTTTTGTTTAATAATTTCACGTATTTTCTTATTCACTGCATGTGTTTTTTTGTAAGATACATATAACAGTATAGCAATTTCGTGTAGAATAAAACCGGACAGATTTTTTGATGTTAGATTTAATTTATTTCTATCAAGAAATAATAAATAATCTTTTTTTGTAAACACAGTAATCTCTTTTATTTCCTACCTTTACTTCATAGGAAATAAAAGTGATTATATCTGTTTTGCAGTAGAATACACCTGTAAAAGCCTATATTAGATAATAATGGAAGATTTCGAAAGGTTAAAATGCATTTAATTGAATTTTTTTTAATTTTATAAAATAATAAACCCCAGATTGAATTAAATATTCTAAGATAACTTTACTATCATCTTCGAGAAAAATGACTTTAAAAAAATCCACGCATGGTACATGGATCGCGATGTGAGAATCTTTTTACTCCCGCTTAGATGAAGCGGTAGCGATTCAAGTTTCTAATCTGAAAGTCCGGGCTCAACTCCTACTGTCGACATTTTTCGCCAATTTTTTTTATTAAAACTTTTCATTATTGAGATTGAATATCAAATTTATTTTTATTTTTTATCACAACAAACTAGTTAACGAACTATTAAATTGAATTAAATGAAGCCGAAAGATTTACTTATAACATCCTTTCATATAAAAAATTGACTTTTTCAAATTTTATCACTTCCGAAGCAAATATTGCAAGTCAGTGCCGTGACATCTTTTAAAATTCTGATTCCTCATACAATTTTTTGTTAAAAACATCGTTCATTACTCTTATTTAAAAATATAAATATTTTGATAATAATAGAAAATGACTTTTATTCATATTCTATTTTTACATAATTTTATTTTACTATTTTTTTTATTTGAATATTTATTTTATTCTTATTATAATAGTTGCATATACTTTATTTTCATCTCATATGAAAATAATAATAACAAAATCATAAACGTGCAATTAAATTTAAAAAAATGAAAATTTTGTATTAAAAAATGTCTTCTTGGCTTGATGTTAATAAATTAAGAGTCAATTGCAAAAAAAAATGTAATGAAAAAAATGGCCGAAAATTCCGGCAGCAGGAATCGAGCCCGGACTTTGCGGTTGCAAACTCGGACCGCTACCGCCTGATCTAACAGGGCGTTGAAAGAATCTTGCATCGTG
The DNA here is from genome assembly GCA_011634705.1 of Andricus grossulariae. Lineage (NCBI taxonomy): Eukaryota > Metazoa > Arthropoda > Insecta > Hymenoptera > Cynipidae > Andricus > Andricus grossulariae. The sequence goes on from JAABKJ010002113.1 coordinate 2,170, forward strand.
GTCCATGTAACGTACGTGGATTTTTTAAAAGTCGATTTTCTCAAACACAGCTGAAAAGCGTATCTTATTACTTAAGCATATTACAAGATTGGTAATGACCTATTACTAGAAGGAGTATGGATCCAAACAAAATTCCAAAGAGTGTAGGTTCCCCTTATAAGTAACATGAAAATTCTCCACAAACCTAAATATCTAAAATATTAGTTAAAGTTGTTTATTTCAGATAAAAACTCGTTTAAAGGAAATAAAATATATTTCGTAGTCGTCGAAAACTAGAAGAAATCTTGTTTGTCTTATCCTTTTATCTCTTTATCAAGACGAAGAGGTAGACTGGTAGAGCAATAGTCAACGACTCCGAAGAAAAGCCAGTAAGGGTGAAATACGTTCAGATGTATGGTTGTATACTTTCTACTAGCTGCATTTTCTCTGGGGTGCAATGGAGCGCGAGTTCCGTTAAGTCCTTGCTGTGTTCGAAACCACTAGCCTCAATATGTATGTACTTACGTGAAGAGTTTGCTCCTCCTGCAGGGTGGGTACTGGAGACTACTCTCTATAAGTCTGCACAAACATCGGTCCAACTTGTAGTTGGCAAGACAAAAGGACCAGGACGAAGCAATCTGTGGTAAGGGTGACTTGATTACGGGACAATTCCCAAGAGATGTCGCTATTCTCAATTTTGCCAACTTCCGTTGCGGATCAACCCGTGATCGTAAACTTCTCTGCGGTTTACGAACAGATCCAAACTACTTTCACATATGTGAGCGGCTCCGAAGAAAGGGGTCTAATATATAGTAAGAAGTCAAGGGTCAACGTGGAAGATTATAGGCCAGAGATGAGGAGTCAAAGGCTAAAACTGATGTGCCTTGGGTCAAGAGCTGCTACTGAGTGGTCAAAGGTTACGAGACAGATTTCGAAGTTCAAAGATGAGGGGTTAAATCCTAAAAGCTAAGGACTTCTTGTAAACGCTTTAAAGTCAGAGGTCGAACATGAGGGTCAAAGGCTAAAGGTTAAGGGGTTAAAAATCATACCTCATACCTCAGGGATCAATGGCAAAAGTTTACGGGTTAAACGCTAAAAGTAAAAGATCTTAGGCCAAAGGTTGAAACGATTAAAAATTAAATGTCAAGGGGCATGGATCATAGTTCGAAGGACAAAAGGCCGGTTCTCCAGGTAGATTTCTGTTACCGACGTTCGCGAACGTTTGATTATTTTTGTCTCTGCTAAATTTATAAGTTTTTAGATTTACAGTCCATTGTGGTATAGGAATAGCAAAAAATTGACTTTGAAAGGCACCTATTTAGTTAAACTTAAAGTATGTATAAATTTTTGATTTCTCTATACTTGTTAATATACTTCCCGATGGAAACAATCAAGTAAATTGCCCTAATTTCATGGGGTATTTTTCGTGATTTGAATAAATCGATATTAAAGGTGATTGAAACGCTGTATCCGGATTAGTTTGCAGTGAACTTGATTTAGGAGCGCTGACGAGACCTGATAGTAACATATTAAGCTACTGTAAAAATTCACACCTGAAGCCCATTTCAGTTTGAGAAATTTTGATTTCCTCTTTCAACAACAATGATTCTAAATTCCTAATAAATCCTAATTATTTTCCAATAACAGTAAGTAAGTTTGATGAAATTCGAGTTTTTAAGACTGCATGACAATTGAGTACATGATAGTATGATGCTTTCATCCTTACCAACATATTTGGTACTTTATTCCCCTTATAATCCATCTTGAAATGACTAGATCTCAGATGCAGTAAAGTGGCCACACTCCTGCTTTTATCGACAGCATTACTAACCCTGTTTTCTTTTTTCTTTTTCAGAAATCCTCGCTTTTCCAGTAACCCAGGAAGGTGAAGTCATTTCCGGAACACGAAATGTGGAAATCGCAGTTAATATATCATGACCACGTATAAAAATGATGTCTTATTTATTTCGTATTTTAAGCTTATATCCTTACCTCTGACTTTCACCAATAAAAACAATATTTTCATTTCTCCATGAAATTAACTTTTGCAAATTATAGACATTTGTATAAAATTTTCGTAGTAAAAGAATATTCTTAAAATATGTTTGCCCTATTGTACTTAATTGATAAAATATGATATTTATGAAAAAGATGGAATATCAGTATGATATCGCATCAATTGTTTTTTTAATCAAATGTTTGTTACTATAACATAACATTTAACAATTTATTAATTTATTATTTAAAAGTAACGAAATCCGAAATAATTCCTACTTTAAACTTTGAGTACTGACAATGTAAAACGATTTCAGTTTAAGAGTATACACAATTTCGTGAAATTAAAACCACTTATGTTATTCTATATTCTAAGCAACTTTAAAAAAAAATCGCGTGTGGATAGATCCAAGCTTGAAAACTTTATGATGAAATGTACAAAAAAATTTTAACCAATTATGATATTACAGAATCTGGAAAAATAGTATTACATAATATTACCGTGCACCTACAGTCAAAATTTTATGTTAATTGGTCCAATAGAGTTTGCTGTAGCCGTACACAATGATTAAAAATTCCAAATAAAACCAATTTTTTTAAAAAACGTAAAAAGATTAAAATTTATGAAACCAATAAGCTTACCATAAATTCAATAATTATAGCAGTATAAATGAGTACTGAACACGTATAGTTAAAGGTTAGTGCTAATCGGTATCGGCATTTGACGGCTTTCGGCGAAATTTCATTGAGATTGGTTAGGAATTGCGCCGTCAATCCAAAAAAAGTTTAAAATTCATCGTTCTTTCGAGAAAATAGATTTGCATTTTTTTTCGTTATTGTACTTGGCGGCGATTTTCTATGGCAAATTTTGATAAGAAAATTTTTCTATACATATATTTAAAAATTATAACATTTCAACCTTTTTAAAGACAGTACTTTGTTTAAATGGATTAAAAAAAATTACATATTAAGATTTCAAGTTTCCAAATTGAAAATGTTGAAACTAGAAAGCTTCTAAATTGTAAAGTACTCCAAATCTTATAAAATGTAAATCGTTTAAATTTGAAGTTATTTCAACTATTAAATTCACGTATGATATGTCTTTGAAATTAAGGAATTTATAATTTTAACTTTAAATCCATATCATCCAAATTTGTCATTGTAAAATTTCCCCTTGATGAAATCATGATTACTAAAATTTTAAATACTTATTAAATTATATTAATATGAAAATTTATATAATCACTGTATTTGTAACTATTAAAAAATGGAATACTGTCTGTCTTATAAATATTACTAAACTCTTGAATTTAATTGTTGAAATCAAATATATTTGAATTATGCAAATGGAATTATTCTTACAAATACATAAGAACATATATTCTGTATACGAAATATACGCTCATACACTACTTTAGAACTTCAGAAAGTCCATTTAGTTATGAATCCATGGTTTATGTTTGTTGCTTCCTTTCTCTTTCTCTCTTCCTTCATGAGACGACGAATTACGTTGCTAATTCTGGTTGAAAGTTTGTAATACCCCCTATCTCCTGACATGGAAATTTAAATATTGGTTATACGAATAAACGGTGCACGTATAAATTAAAGTGCAATTAAATGGATGAATGCTTTTTCAGTAAAAAAATTACATGGGAGGACCCTTAAATATATTGTTTTGAATCCATTGTTTAAAAACATCTACCGAATTTCTTATCGTTCGACATAACTCTTTCCTATTTTTTTAAAATGAAGAAAATTAAAGGCCCTCCTATACCTTCTCTGATAATCTTTTAATATTCCGATAATTCTTCCATTTAAAAATAATCATTAAAAAAGATAAAATAGGATAGAAAGTGGAAAAGGGTCGAAAGTATGTAATACAACAGGATGGAAAATGATGAAATTATTGTAAAGGGAAATATAGGATACCAAGTTTTAAAAAAAGCTCGAAAAAAAGATTGAATAGGAAAGAATTTTCGGAAAGAGAAATATGATAAGTTGGATAGAAAAAAGTATATAATAAAAAGTAATACAATAAAATAGAAATGAGTAAACTTGTTCGAAATTGAATAGAATAAACATGATAGAAAAAATAGGATAGGTTCAAAAGTAATACAATAAAATATAAATGAAAAGAATGACCAGAAACTTGAAATTTGACAAAATGTAGTGATCAGAAATGGATCTACTTATGCATAGGATAATTTATAATAAAATTTGATAGAAATGGACAGAATGCGATGCAAAACTCAAAAAGGGTGTAGGATATAATAGGCTATAATAAAATATTTCTGTGAATAAAAATTTTGTTTTCTTTTGCTATCCGTTTCTATTCCTAAATCCAGTACCAGTTCACTCGTATTAGGCGTGATGCCTAGAGACATAACGCCGTAGGGAATGTACAGTGGGATAAAATAAAAAAAAAGAGGTTCAAAATAACTTGTAGAAGGCAATTCTTGATCGATTTTTGATTTTTTTTTGTTTGAACAAATTAAGCACTTAGTTCTGAAGAGATTTATGTGCCCAATTTTTAAATATAATTTGTTTATAAAATTAATGAAAAATATGAAATGACAAATTTTCATCACTTACCAAAACTGATTACGCCGTTTAAAGAAAATTAAGCGAAAAAACTATTTCTGACTACCTTTAAATTTCCACCTTGGGCATTTGTTTATATAATTCGTTCATTAAATTAATAAAAAATATCGGATTACAAATTGTCACTATTACACATCAGTGACAACATTATTTTTTACAAAATTAGAAGAAAAAAATATTTCTCTCTACCTTCAAATGTCCACACTGGGCATTGGTTTACATGATTTGTTTACAAAATAAGTAAAAATATCGAATTGCAAATTTTAATCATTGAACATTACTGAAAACATAATTTTAACAAAATTAAGAGAAATTACTATTTCTCTCTGCCTTTAAATGTCCACACTGGGAATTTGTTTACATAATTTGTTTATAAAATTAATAAAAAGTGTCTGATTTAAAATGTTCATTATGAAACATCATTGACAATATAATTTTAACAAAATTAAGCGAACAAACGATTTCTCTCTGCCTTTAAATGTCCTCACTGGGAATTTGCCGATATAGTTTGTTTATAAAATTAATAAAGAATATGGTATTGCAAATTTTCACCATTAAACATCACTGACAACGCAATTTTAACAAAATTAACAGAAAATACTATATCTCTCAGCCTTTATATGCCCACACTGGGCATTTGTTTATGTAATTTGTTTATAAAATTAATGAAAAATATCAAACGACAAATTGTTATAATCAGGTACTTTGAAAACAAAAAAGCCATAATGTTGACTATTTGCTGATTTAATTCATTTATAACAATTGCCTTTACCCGATAATAATTTTTTTCACATTCAAACATCCCTCTGCGCATCTATTTCAGAGATGCTAAACATAGGCAAACATTTTCCACGGAAATAAAAACAAAAAAATCGATTTTTTTCGCTATTTGCATTAACATAAATGTTAAAAAAAAACTTGAATCGGGCAACATAAATCTCTTCAAAAATAAATGCTTAAAAAAAATAAAAAATCGGTGAAGAATTGCCTTCTATAAGTTATTCTGAACCTCGTTTTTTTATTTTATCCCACCGTGGAAAGCCCCAAAGTAGGGCGAAATTAAAAAAAAGGTGCAAAATAACGTACAAAAGTAAATTCTTGACCGATATTGGATTGTTATTTTAGAAAACTTCTTCATTTAACATTAAAGAGACTACCTCATCAATCGCGCGTTACGCGAGTCTGTAGTTTTTATTTTTATTTTTATATGAATATAATATTCCTTAGATTCTTGAGAAAATTCAAAAAGATTTTTGTAAATTTCAGATATGTCCAATCAAAATTTGAACCAAATTTTTAATTTTCAAACTAAATAGTTGAATTTTCAGCCAAATCCATAAATTTTCAACAAAAAATGTAAAGCATAATTGATATTTCAACCAACAAAAATTTTAATTTTAAATCAAAAATATTTAAACTTATACAAAAAGGCGAATTTAAAACAAAATAGCTGAATCGTCAAACAAAAAAGTTAATTTTAAACAAATTATTTCAACTTTTGAACAAGTAGTTGAATTTTTAACCAAAAAGAATTATTCTAAACAAAAAATTAACATGCTTAATTTTAAATAGAAAAGTGTGGAATGGATGTAAAGTAGACGAATTTTCAACAAAATAGTTGAATCGTCAACCAAAACGGATTAACTTTCAATCAATGTGTTGCATTTTTAATAAAAAAAAAAAGATTAAATTTCTATCAAAAGAGATGAGTTTTTAAAAATCTTTCAAACTAACTCAAATTGTTCACAAAAATTAGAAAAAAATTTTAAAAATTGTTCAGGAATCTTAAGAAAAGTTTTTTATTGTCTTATTACATTTCAAAATTCCTAAAAAGCTTCAAACTTTCTTTTAAATCTTCAAAAATCTACATTTTGTTTTAATTATTTAAAAAATGTTGTTAAAACCTAAAAAATCTTTTTAAATATTCTTTTTGAATTAATTTTTTAAAATAAAAAATTATTAAGAATTTTCTCATGAATCTCAGGATTTTTTTAAATATCTTGAATGTTTTGAAAGTTTATTTCAAAATCGTCGGAAATCTACATGTTGTTAAAAGATTTAATCATTCTTTTCAAATTTGAAATTATTTTTGGATTTTTTTCAAAACTTCTAAATATCTTTTAAAATGATTCAATTTTTTTCTGTAATTTGTGTAAAACCTTTTGAAATTAAAAAAAATGCTATAAAATCTTCCAGATTGTTCTTTGAAATTTTCCGAGGAATCTGAGGAAAAATTTGTATTCTCTTGAAACCTTTCCCAATTTTGCAAAAGTTCTTTCTTTCAAAATCTTCGAAAATCTACATTTTGTTACAAATTTTTTAAAATCTTCTCAAGATTGGAATCCTTTTCGAATCTTTTCAAAACTTATAAATATCTTTTAGAATAACTAAAAGTTTTCATAAAATTTGTTTATATCCTGCAAAATTAAAAAAAGTTTCTAGAAAATCTTCCAGTTTCTTTTTCGAACTATTTGAATTTTTCCAGAATTCTTATTGTGGGTACCAGTAACTTTATGGTGACCGGTACAGAAAATTTGTTTGGCACAAGTATTGACATTGGTATCGTGAATTAGGATATTCTACGTTTTTTTTCATGATTTCATTTTTCTCATTTCGTTGAACTCGTGAAAAAGTTTACAAATTGTTGTGTGTTAGCAAAATGTTAATAACACAATTATTGCCAATATTAAGAAATCTATCACCATTAAAATATTCTCTCTTATGAATAAAGTTTAGAAACATCCAGAAATAAATGTTATCATGAAATAAAATGACTTATTTGGAAATTTTGATTTAAAAAATTGTTGATGCAGAAAATTCGCAATCTTTATTAACATTGAAACAAACTGAGAACAGCCACTAAAAGTCATATTCACGCAATGTCGCAACCAATTAGGGTTTCGACAACAATGTTGTCGAAACACTGTCAAAATAATTGAAGAAAAATGGAAAGAGAAGATTATTTCTTTTTGCCTTTGAATACCCATACAGGAAATTTGTTCATATAAAATGTACTTACAAAAGAAACAAATAATATCGAATACAAAATTTCCATTACTTAACATATTTGGTAACATAATTTGAGGAAACTTAATAGAAAGTATATAAAAAGGTTTCTGTTTTTTTTTTCAAATATGATGTTTCCTACGTCGTGACTTAATAAAAAATGAGGTGTAAATAATTTATTTACTTTTGAAAAAGGTCTGCAAATTTCAAAAACAAAGTTTTTAGAAACCTATGAAGAGAAAAATCAAATTCGTGAACATGCATGTGAATTAACTTGGAATTCGTTGACAAGAACAACATGCACCCGGCATCACACACGATGTCAAACCGATGGAGCGCTCAACTTATTTTATTTACACTCAACTCTGGATTTAAGTATGGTTTCGGGCATGGCTTGCTGTGGCCTTCGACATAAATCCAGGGAATCTAGACGTAAACATTCCGGGCCGTTGTGAACCATTTCTGTTGAATTCAGACGCATGGTAATAGCTGACGCAACTATCGCCGTTAGGGTACTGCCCGCTTTGTCGCTACGCCACTGTTGGACCCGCATCACTGAGCACCGCCTCTCTTTCGCTCCCACGGTCCCCGCATCACAAAAATGCCGAGGACTCAAATTCTAGGAACACCATAAACCCAGGTTACCTAAATCTTCAGTTTAGTGTAATTCACTTTTCGCTAAGTTATTGCATATAAAAAACTCTAAGAAATAACCGTGAACTTTAGAATTTGCAACACCACGATCCACCTGTCAAATGGTGGCGGCGACATTAGTTCTTTTTTTGAAGGCATCAGAAACAGAAACAAAGGTTTATGAATTTTATGATTATATTTACAGGTTTCTAGAAACATTTTTGTGAAATTGGAGGTCCTTTTTAAAATAAAAAAACAACTATTTACACAAAAATTTTGTTTTATGTCAGGACGTCGTAAACGAGGTATAATACGTCGTTTACTATTCCAATTTCCGACGTAGTTGACAACGTTGGATCCTACGTCGGTTCCGACGTAATCTATACGACGTCGTTTCTGACGCAGTGTCCTACGTAGTTTTTTTTACGTATTTTACGACGTCGCGTCGTAGTTTTCAATAAGGATATTCGTAATTCTATGGAAGGATTTGCACATGGGACTAAATGTAGACTAAGGGAGTGTCGAGTTTAAGATTAAGTATCTCGGTTAGCCTTTAGCATATAAGTATAGTTTCGAAAGATAGTTCCTTGCAACTGCGAATATAATATGAGCGACATGACAGATATCCAATGCCTTCCAACGTGTTGGGTTGTCGCGTTTCCGGTACTGTATATCTGTAATTTATACGAATGTACAATTGTACATATTCACGTATGACCATAATTAATGCACGAGCTTAGGAGAATAGATCACCTCAATGCTATAAATTTTCAAGAAACTCTAGAGTTTCCACATACGTAATTAGGGCTTTCAAGTTTTTTTTTTAACATGCAAAGCAGTTAAAGTGATATCATTACATCGCACTTATGATTTTTGTCGTCCTTGCAAAACAATAAAGTGTAATTTATAGTGTGATGGGAAGTAACTAGTTTTTTTAACTTGTTACTTTTTCTGGTAACGATAGTGGTAGCGAAGTTACTTTTGTAAATAAGTAATAAATTGGCTGTACTAACAGTAACTATAAAAATCGTTACTTTTTTAGTTCCCTTCGAAATATAGTTCACAAGTCTTTTTTGAGACAATCAATTAATTTTATTGCTTTTGCAATGATTTTTTCATTTGCACTATTCCAATTTTGGTGTCTTGTTTTCGAAAGATTCTTTAGTACGACAGGAATCATATTGAATTTGATAAAGGATGGATTGAACGACAAAGCTTTCGAAAAATTATTTCTGTCAAAAAATAAATAAAGAATGCACAGAGCTGCCACAGCCTAATTTACTTGAAAAAAGTGACCTATTTAAACCGATAAAGTGACCAGAAGTCACTAATGTTCTTTTAAATCAAGAAGAATCCGATATAATTTATAAGAATTCCAAGCGAATTTTGATGAATTCAGGATAAATAAAAAAAAAACAATGAATGCAATAAAATTGGAGTGAATTTAGAGGAATTTATGGAAAATGAGTAGAATTTGATGAAACTTATATAAATTCAAGGTGAACTAAAAAAACTTCATGTGAATTCAAAATAAAGCTTTAAATCCAAAATATTCCGCTGATTTCAGTAAAATTGGACTGAATTTAGAAGAATTGAAGAGAATTAAAAAGAATATAATAAAATACCTAAGAATTCAAGGTGAGCTTAAAGTAAATTTGTGTGAATTTTGAAGAATTCAAGATAAATTAATAAGAATTGATGGTAAATTCCGAATAAATTCAAATATGAGTTGAAACAAACAAAAAAAAACTTTCAAATATTCCACTGATTACAGTAAAATTGTAGTCAGTTTAGAAGAATTCAATGGAATAAAAGAGATTTCGAGGAAATTGATAAGAATTTGAAATAATATAATTGAAATAAATTTAAAAAATCAATAAATATCCACCCAATTAAGTAAAACGGGGAAGAACGTAATTCAGGACGAATTCAACAATATTTGAATAAATTGAAAAGAAAACCAACGAATTACATAAAAGTCGAGTAAATTTAGAGAAATTTAAGGGAAGAGAGAAGAATTGATTGAAATTCATAAAAATTGAAGGTGAATTAAGAAAAATACGAGTGAATTGAAAACAGTTGTGAAATATTTTTTTTTAAATTATTCAGTTTATTAAATTTTGAAAGACTTGAGAAAAAATCAAGGGAATTAAAAGAATTAGATGCAAAATGCAAAAAATTATATTGAATTCAAATAAATGGGAGTGATAAGTATTAGTGAATGAGAATCTGATATAATCCATAAGAGTTCAACATGAATTTAAAAGTCTTTATTTTTAATTAAAGAAATTGAAAAAAAAATCCATCAAATAAAGTGGATTTCAAGGAAATTTTAAAGAATTCAGGGTGAATTTAAAAGAATTCAAAGGAAAAAAAATCAATAAAGTTAAGAAATCCTTGGATTCTTTTTTTAAATTGATTGAAGGAAGTCACTCAAGTGATCTTTTCATTCAAAAAAGTGACTATAGTGACTTTATCTTAAAAAAGTGACTAATGTGTGATATGAGAAACAAAAGTGACTAAAAGCGACTCAAAAGACTGTGCGTGGCAGTCCTGGATGTAGATAGAAAAAAGCTTTAATTATTTACCTTAGCATATATTTCTCATATATATATATATATATGAGAAATATATTTATATATCAAATTAAATTTTTTTAATATAGTTAATATAATTCAAAGAAGAGTTTTTGTATCATGTAGCCTAAGTAATTCATTTTTTGCTAATCTAAATAACATTATTGATAAAATCAATTTCCAATATCTCGATAAAGAGCATATGCGATCATCAAAACGCTAGGAAATCACATTGTGGCTGCCAATTTCCGCTTATTCCATTTCTTGCTCGCAATTTCGCTTCCATGGAAGGCAATTTGAATACATTGTTTGAGGATTTCCCTTTTCTCTTTTGGCCTTGTACATTTTTTTGTGACGAATGATGTCACGTGCAGCGCATGGAAATTCATACGTGTTGAAAGCTCTCAGCTGGAAAAGAGAAGAGAACGGATTCTGCGGCAGTTGTGGCTCCAGACAGTCTATCTGCAAGCTGCTCTGCGACGATCCTTTCCGTAACAGGCGGTTTCAAAAACTACCTAAGTACGAACCATTTGTCAGATCCATCCAATATATGTACCATCGGTTCCATCTAACTGATATTAGAAGGTTCTTCCTTTCATTTACTTTATTATACACCATGGAGATAAGTTCCAGAAATTCACGATGTTTACCAAGGAAAACGCATAGCATTTATTTCAAACTCTCTCCCCGATTACTACTCGAAAGAAGATGATACCTATATTTTGAAATATAACTTTTCAACAAATATACAAGCAAATTCCGTATATGTAAATGGTTTTTTATTTACTGATCAGCAGTATGCTTTTTATTTGATCTAGCTTTGGAATTACAGAATATCTCCTCTATACAAAAAGAGTGACCCGAAATTTTGCCCGTTTCGTCGACCTCATGAATTCGATTCAAAAGTGGTCAGAATAATAACTTATGGTGATACTTCCGAGTAGGCAAAATTTCAAGTTGAGCATAGTTTTTGTTTTGGAGATAGGACGAGGTGAACCTGTTTGTTAGTTGACCTGTTCACGTCAAGATGAATCCGACAATATCGTTCATTATGATCAAGATACTCAAACCGAGAGGCTATTCACTATGAAATCTGGAAATCTTAAAACTGTGAATGCGGCAATCTGCAATGCATTCTTATCGAGATTTCCAAAATTTCGGTAAGATTGTCGGGAGTTCCGAGATTTCCGAAGCTGCTCGCGATCAGAACTCACGTGGGATTCTATAGACTCAGCTGTTCGTTCCGCGTATAGGAGCGTATGTCGGAATGCTCCACACCACCTCCCCTCTGTCTACACTTAGCCAAAGATTTCCAAGATTTCTCACGAGTGCTAGATTGCTGAGAGATTTCCAAGAGTTCCTCCAAGAGTTCTCTTTGTGATTTCCCGCGCAGCAATCTAAGATTTCTTAGTGACACAGTAAACCCAAGAGCTATTATTTATCTGAAGTTGGATAAAAACGTTGCAAACAATTGACAACTACAATTATCCGACGACCAATCATTTTTATTCGCCTCGTGAAAGAAATTATCTGCCGTCGGATAATTGTAGTTTTTAATTGTTTGCAGCATTTTTATGCAACTCCAGATAAATACTATCTCGGGGATTTACTGTGGAGTATCTCTTCGTGTCAAACACGCAAAGTGTATTATTTCTTATGTAAAATCTTCCGTCCTTTTTAAATCTATCATTAGATTTCACTGAAAATGTTGTTCAAGTGAGGTAAAGCCGACTTTACAGAAGCTGAGCTTCACAAATCGCTGTCCGTATAAATCCTTCGATTTGCTATGTTTTCAGTATAAAAATACCGATTGACCAAAGATGGTTAGCAACAATGCCAATTATTTTTTACATAAATCTTTTATAACTTTCTTGTACTATATTTCTGGTAAAATCTAATGAAAGATTAGAAAATAACAGAAAATTTTACGTTAGAAATGCTACTGCTTGTATCTGTTGAGAATTTTAAGATAACGCAATAGGCGACCGAGAATGTCGGATCCGCCTTGGCGTGGATGAATCAAATAACAAGTTTAACTCACAATATCTCAAAAATAGAAATTATGCTCAACTTGAAATTTCGCCTACTTTAAATTATCACCATAACCTATCATTTGGACCATTTTTGAATTGAATTCACGAGGTCGACGAAACGGGCGAAAAATAGGATTTTTTTATCACTCTTCGAGAGTTGTTATTATAAATTCGTTGGTATACATAAATTTGAAAAAGGGAAAGCTATAGTAAAAAATACAATGAGTATATTGATGATAGTACTCATTTTTCTTATTTTTGAGTTTTTCCTCTTTTATTATTATTATTATTTTGGGCCTACACGTCATTTTCATGTATATCAACGAAAGTGATAAGTTGTAAAATTTTTCATGGAAGAAACATTATATAATTCCTGAAGAGGCTCCACTTCGTAGAGCGAAAGCTAGATCAAATAAAAAGTATACTGACCAGTAAATCAAGAACAATTTACATCTATGGAATATTTTCACCCTGATCAACAAGCATAACATCATTTTTCAATATACAAACAAATATCTCAATGTTTACATTGTCATCATTTTATGATGGATTCGTATGAATTTGAACCTATCCAGTTTTCGTAAATTCTCGATGTTTTAGGACCATCTGAGTCACAAAAAATGGGTTTTCCCTGAACATTCCAATGGAAGGTTCGGAGAATTTCGAAAAATGTTCCAGGAAGGTTCCCGGAAGTAGGTAAATGTCCGCGTATCCAGGAAGGTTCTCAAGGAAGGGTCATGGAACATTCGTGAAAATTTTCGCATTATATAAATTTCATTAATTAAATTAATTAAATTATTCACAAACATTCCCCGAAACTGTCTTGGGAACCTTCCTAGATACGTGGACATTTACCTAATTTCGGGAACATTCCTGGAACATTTTTCGGAATTTCCCAAACCTTCCGATAGAATGTTCCAGAAATGATCAGGGAAACTTTAGTGCTATCCGGGACATTTCCGTCTGTCTGTTCGTCAGTCTGTCGGTCCGTCTGTAGTCTGACGATGCAATAGTTTTCGAAAGTCCAAAGAGACAGATTAAGTTCCTTAGCCAGTCTTCTACCGCTAATATTTAGGATTTCAGCAATGAAAAATCAAAGTGGTTAAATTAAAAATTCAACTTTCCCACGAAACCACACTAGGTACGATGAATCGCCCAGAAATAAAATTATTACTTTAAGAACTTTGTGCAAAATCATATTCAACCGTTTAAAACAAAAATACTTTATTAGAATTCACACTTTGGGTTCCTTTGAAACAAATTATCATTTTGGATTCCTCTTCAGCAAGAGAGATTCCTTTTTGTTACAGTTTCCTTGGAACCAAAAATCGGTTCTAATAGAAAACCTAATTTTTTTGTGGGCAATGAGGTTGATCAGCCTCTTTCAAAATCCATTGGGAAATTTTAAAAGGGTTAAAACTTCGAAATGAACAAAATGAAGTCAATTTTTTTGAAAATATAGAGGACCAATTTTTGCAAGAACACCTTTTTATTTTTTGCCTTTTTTTTTACTTTTGTACGATAAGTACGAATTTAACAAAAATATCGGATAGAATGAAGAAATTGGGATTTTCTATTAAATTCGACTTCATCTTCCCGGCTGAATTTCGAAAACATGGAAACTCAATTTTATGGAAATACACATTTTTTTATATCCAATATTTTTTTTAATTCATGCTTATATAAAGAAGTCATTCTGTAAGTTTTATACAGGCCAAATGATTTTTGTCGTCACGAAATTTTTTTACGAAAAATATTATTATTCAATTTTTCTCGCGAACAATGTAAGATATCATAAAAGTAGAACTTTTTAAAATGTACACATTTTTTCGTAGCATTTTGTCGAATCTATTGTCGTTTTTGGTAAAAAAAATATTTTTCTCGCATAAAAATCACAGGATATCTTCCTTATAGAAGCGCAAATGTAATAAGGAAAAAATAGCCCAGAATAAAAAGGTGTTTTTTTTGTGACAATAGTTTCTTTATATTTTTAAACAAAAATTAAAGCCAGAACACTTTTTTTCCAGTCCAGTTGTTGTCAAGCCATTTCCAGCGCGGATAGCACTTGGATGGGTGACCATGTGCGATGTACGACCAGGTTGTGTATTCGCTGCGTTTTAACTAATATCGAGCGAGGGAGGTTTGACGCTGAGTTTATTTGTGTGTATGTATATGTACTCTTAGTCTCATACTAAAGGGCCTCCATGTAAGTTAAGTTGATTATTTTCCGAGTATGGCCGATCCAATAATTTCTTAACATTGTTGAATCGATGATCGAAGAAATGCCTTAAATACTGCCATATCCGAGTAGACAATTTACTAACTTAATCAAACAAAAACAAGTCTCGTAGATAAATCTTTTGTTCCTTGATTTCTTAAGAAAAACAGATCGCTTTTTAACTTCCTAAGGTCATAATTCACTTACACTCGCTTTTCAACTATCACGGTAAACTTTCAAGGGTTAAGCATGGCAAGCCGGCCCGCTTGACTGAATCTAGCGGCTTCCACCACGGACATTCTAATTCAATTATAACTTTCTGCGGGTCACGATCGTTGGTGCAAAACACGGAATTGTGGTCCGAAACTCCAGAGTATCCTTTTGCATTTTTTGATTTATTTTAAGGTGACATGAGATAACCGCGCACTTTATGGGAAGTAACCGTATTCAGATATACATACCCATATGCAGAATGTGCATAGGGGCAGTTCAAAAACCACGCCACATTACGGGGGGGGGGGAGGTCGTAACCTGGTTTATGACGATTTGTGGCGTAGGCGTTAACGCTAAATGTGGCATCACACATTGAACATTTAAATGCGAATAATAATTTTTTCAAATGCTTGCAACAATGAAAATAAGTGATTTTATTCTATAAGTGAAGCATCTAAATACAGACTTCACACTCTTTCCCTGTTATTATATTTTTGGTTTAGAATTATTTTTTTTAGTTAAAAATGCTACTATTTGATTAAAGATTTAACTATCTTGTTGAAAATGCCTTTGCTTTAGTTGAAAATTAATTTTCTTAACTGAAAATTTAAATAATCTATTTTTAGCTGAAAATTAATCTTTTTTAGTTGAAAATTCAACGATTAAATTTTGCATTTAGAATTAATATTGTTTGTTTGAAGATTCAATTACATATTTGAAAGTTTCATTACTCTGTCAAAAATTAATTTCATTACTTAAAGTGAGAGAAGTAGAGTGAAGCACGGAAGAAGATAAGGTAGCAGGGTGAGGTAGTATAGTGGCGACAGAAGTTACGCAAGTTACGTAGGTCGATACGCGAGGATACTTCAAATCAGTTTGAGGGATAGCGGGGACTCAGACAAGGAAGTAAGCCGAAGCGTGAGGAAAAAGGGAGGGGGAAGTACAGAAAAACAGTAGAAAGGGAGAGATTGAGGGCGGAGAGTTTTGGTTCAATCGAGAGGTTCGTAAATAGAAAGAGGGATAGGGCGGAGAGAGGAAGTAGTAAAGATAAGGTAAAAGCAGGATCCACTCTAAAAAATTCGAAAATGTACAAAACACCAACGGAAAAAGACCAAAATGGAGCGGGGGAGAAACACCGGGAGAAAGACGAAGACAAAGTTGAACATAGAGGGCTAATAGAAGTAGAAAATTTACAGTTTGATGACATGCGTAAAATGATGATAAAAGTAACACAGATGATCGAAAGGAGGCAGGAAGAAATTGGAGATGAAATAAAACAAAAAATTGGGAAAGAAATGACCGAGCTTAGGAAAGAGATGCGAAAATGGGAAGAAGTTAGGGAAAATTTGGAAAAAATAATGCAGACCTTAGAACAAAGATGAGTAAAGCAGAAAGACCCCAATAAAAAGGTAGCACAGTTAGAATGTAGGATAGTAAGTATGGAAAACTCGAACCAGGAGTTTGGTGGTGGGGAAAGTGGGAATAAGGAGAGGGAAAGGCTAAGTGAAATAGAAAGAAGAATAGGAAGGAAAGAGAGATGAAAGGAAAAAAAGATAGTGATAAAGTGTCTAAGATTAGAGGAAAAGGAAAGAAGTAAGGGGGAAAGAAACGTGGGCTAAGTAGAGCAGAATACAGATAGAAGATGTATGGTGAGATGGGGACGAAGAAAGTGAAGAGTTAGTAAAAAATGAGATGATGGGAAACTAGGAGAGAAAGAAACGGGAGATAGGAAAATAATAAATAGTAGGAAACAAAAAAAGACGAGAAACGAAAGAAGGGAAGAGTGGAGGATAGTTTACTGGAATATAGCAGGCTTCGAGAGAAAGGATAGGGAGTTTATGAGAAATTTGGCACAATGGGATGTAGTGGTAATGATCGAGACGTAGCTGGACAAAAGGGGACGGAAAAGAGTAAGGGGAAGGTTACCAAGAGGTTACAAATGACAGGTTCAAAGTGCAAAGAGAAAGAATAAAAAAGGCTGAGCAATGGGAGGAATGTTGATGGGAGTAAGAAACGAATGTATAACAGGAAAGGATGAAAAAGAGATGAAAGAACAAAAATGATTAATAGTAATGAGGTAAAGATGCGAGGAGATTGGTGGAAGATAGTGGGCGTGTATGTGACGGTGATATGCAGGAGAAATCAGAGGAAATGAAAGAACTGATGGAAGAAAATAAAGAAGAGATTAGGCTTATAATAGGGGGAGATTTCAGTAAGAGAATTGGAGATAGAGGAGGAAGGGAATGAGGAGGACAGCAAGGAAGATAATCCAAAGACAAGATACTGAATGGAGGGGGGAAGAAATTGTTAAAGCGTTTGAAGGAGATGGGATGGTTTATCTTAAACGGAAATATAGAGGTGGATGAGGAAGGGGAATATACGCGCTCAGGAGGAGAAAAGGGAACAGTAGTTGATTATGTGATAGTATACGATGTGGTAAAATATAAGGTAGATCACTTTCCCATAATAGTGGCATTAGAAGCAGAACAAAGAATTAACAGTATGGTTGAAAAGAAAGCAAAGGTAAAAAGAGCCGGAAGAGCGGATTGGTCAATGAAAGGAAAAGAAAATTTTAAGGAAAAGGTTAGGAATGTCAAAATGGGAGAGGGAAGTGTAAACTAGGAGATGGAAATGTTGATAGAGGAGAAATAAAAAAAGGATTAGAGTGCACAAGCAAAAAAAAAGGTAGTCTCACAGGGAATAGAAGTGGGCGGGATGAGGAATGTAAAGAGAAGAAGAAAGAGGTCAGACAGAAATGAGGAAATTGGAGAAAAGTGAAAAGTAGTGGAGAAGAATATAGGAGAAAAAAGAAGGAGTATACTGAGTTGTATGATCAAAAGAAAGCGGAGGAAAATAAAAGGTCTGAAGAAAAGTCGGAGGAGGCTAGGACAGAAGGAGAGTTTTGGAAGGTAATAAATAGATAGAGAAAAGGAATGAAAAGAGCAAATCAGGATATTGAGATGGTAGAATGGAAAAAATATGTTATGGATTTGCTAGGAGTGGTGGAGAGGAAGTGATGAAAGGAGGAAAATATAGTAGGGAAAGAGATAAGTACGAGGACATAACAAGGGAAGGAATAGCCTAAGTGTTAGAAATAATGAAATATGGAAAGGCGCCTGGTATAGATGAGATTCCAAATAAGGTCTAGAAATAGGGGGGGGGGGCAGAGCTAAAGGAATGGACATGGAAAATGTGCAAAAGAGTATGGAGAGGAGAGGGGGGCCAGAGTTATGAAAAGAAGGAGTAGTGGCACCCATAGTGAAGAAAGGCAAATGGGAGGAGGTTAATGATTATAGGGGAGTGACACTGATGCCAACATTGCATAAAGTATGTTATATGTAACGGTTTTGTCAGAGAGATTGAAGAAAGAAGTTCAGGAAAAAAAGATAGAGCCACCGAATCAGACAGGGTTTAGAAAAGATATGGGGCTGATGAACAACATATATGTTCTGAATTATCTGACATATAAAAGAATTAAAAGGGAGAAAGGGGCAATGATAGTAATGTTCATGGACTTAGAGGCGGCTTTTGACTCCTTGGATCAATTCGAGATAGAAAAAGTTATGGCGAAAAAAGGGATACGAGAGGACTTGATAAAGAGAGTATCGTAAATTTTCAGAGAGACAAAAAGCAGGGTAAAGGTAGGAGAGCAAGTAGGAGATAGTTTCTGATTAGTGAGAGGAGTAAGGCAAGGATGTTCTCTGAGCCCACGTCTATTTAGGATATTAATCTCAGACTTAGAAGAAGAAATTAGGAGAAAAGGATGGGGAGGAGTTAGAATGGGAGAAGAAAAGATATATACACTGGTATACGCGAAAGATATAGTGTTGATGGCAGAGGATGAAGAACGGATGGCGGGATTTTTTACAGGATTGAAGAAATAATGAGAAGGAAAAAAGTTGAATTTAAATGTAGACAAGACAAAGATAATGAGGTTTAGAATAGGAGGAGGATGAAAGAAAGAATGGAATAGGAGATAGAAGGAAGTGAAGTTAGAAGAAGTATAGGATTTTCAATATTTGGGATATACTTTGCAAATAAATGGAGAACATAAAGCTCATATAAGAGAAAGGATAAAAAAGCGGAAGGGATAATACAACAGATATGGGAAATAGGAAAAAGAAGGTTAAAAAAAGACTGAAGAAGGAGAATGTGGCTACTTGATACGCCAGCATGGCCATGGGCGGAGATATGGGGATGGAAGGAAAGGAAAGAGATTGAGAGTTTACAAGAAAGGTATATAAGGTGGACTCTAGGGGTAAGGAAAGAGGACATGGCAGTTTGAGACTAAGTTAAGGAAGGGAAAGGGAGGGGAGTTAACGAAATGTTTGAAATAGGTAGAAGAAAGGAGAGAGAGGGCGATAGAACTATCAAGATGGGAAGAAGAAAGAAGGGAGGAAATGGGAGCAAATGGTATAAGATGATAAAGAAGGAAGGAGAAATAAAGTATTTAGAAAAGGGATGGGAAGAGAGACGATGTATCAGAATAGCAAGATTTATATTGGAAAATGAGGTAAAGGAAGGGATGTATTGGGAAAAGAAAGAGAACAGAAAGTACAGAATATGTGAATAAGAGGAGAAAACATGGGAGCATGTATGGGAAGGATGTAGAAGAGAAATAGAAGATAAAGGAAGCTGGCAAGAGAATGTCGTGAAGATTCTAAGGGAAGATGGAATGGGTGAGTAGTAGATAAAGGATTTGGGGGGGGGGCCTAGAGAGGCGAATGAGAAAGAATGAATATAAAAAAATGGAAAAATTGAGGCAGAAGAGAAGTGAAAGAAAAAGAAAACGGAAGTTATTCAGATTGGAAGCGTAAATATCTGTAAGAGATGGTGATTATTATGTAATAGTCTGAGTAGATTAAGATGCGCATGCGCTCTCGCTCCCTCTCTCGCGTTCGATCGATAAGATAATATAAAGTATGTAGATGTAGATGGTTTTGTAAGAAACGGAGGTCATGTAAACCCCTAGGGGACACATTATGAATAAAGAAGATTTAACTAGTTTTTTGAAAATTCGTTCTTTTTTGGATAAAATTTTTTTTTTTTGTAACATAAAAATTAAATATTCCTTTATTGATTGAAAATTGATCATTTTTAATTGAAAACTCATCAATTTGGTTCGAAATTGATATATTTTGTTGTAAATTTGTTTGTTTTTTTTTGTAGAAAATTAATTACTTTTATATGGTTGCCCTTGAGTTATCTCTAAATTTTTTTTTCTAGTGAAAATATTTTTAGGACTTCATTTGTTAACCGTTATTATTTTTATTTTTATTTTGTTATCGTCTATTCAGCTACAATAAAATTCTATCTATGGGAGAATAATTCAAAGGCACCAATAATCGTCAATTGACCTCCCCAATGATCATATGTTATTGAATAATCGATTAAAGAAGTAGAGTGATGTGATAATTGACGCATTTCACAATAAAGAAACTTATTATAGCTTGGAATCCTATCTAAAAAAATAGGTATAATGAAATTATCGAAAACTTCGCACTCATTGTTGTTGACCACCTGATTCGTTGCATGCTGCTTGAATATGACTTTAAGAGGCTGTTTTCAGTTTGTCCTTTTGAATTTTCTCGAATTTTGTAAATCGTACTTACCACATAAAGAATTTAAATTCTAAAAATTTATTTCTCAAAGAGAAATTCTGTTCTTAACCTTTTGACCAAATTTTTTATTAAAATGTTTTTTATCAATATTTTATTTTATCAAATGAGGTTATATGTATTTATCTATTAATGAATATTAAGAATTTTCTTCATGAACAATTCTAAATATTCTAAACATTATTGATAAGAGAGAAAGATTTAATTTTAATCGCTTTTCAATATTGGGGAATAATTCTTTTCTCAAATTTTCGCTACCAGACTATAATACGTAAACTTTTTCAGAAATTCAGAGATGATAAAAATGAAATAATGGACGAAAATTTCGAATATCTTAGTTCACGAAATTTGTAGATTGTAGACAAAATGTAGATTTTTGAAAATTTTGAAATTTTAATTCATTTGTTTAAAAATTAATTTCAAGAAGAAATATACATATAGAAATCAAAGGATTTCCTAAAATTTCGAAAAAGAATTTTGAAGTCGCAAATTTGCAAGATTACAAAAAATTTTATAAAAAGTTTGAGCAAGTATAAAATTTATTTAGAAGTTTTGAAAACATACAACAATAATTTTATTACAAATAAAAGGTAGATTTTCAAAGATTTCGAACAAAAAATTGAGAAACTTTTCAAGAATTTGGAAAGGTTTGAAGAAAATAACAAATTTTTCTTAAGATTCCTGGGAATATTTAAAGAGATTCTTTATTTAAAAAAATTAATTATAAAAGAATATTTAAAAAGATTATAAAATATTTCAAAAATGGTAAAAAATGAATCCGGAATATTTAATAACAATTCTATGAATAATTCCAGATAGTTGGAAGATATCTAACAATTTTTGGAATTTTGAAGAGATTAAACATATTTTAAAACTATGAACGATTTTCTAACATTTATCAAATATTCTTTAATTTTTTCTAAGCATGAAAAATCTTAGAAATTCTCTAGATACTTTTTTTTGACATTTCTGAAATCATCAAAAATCATTTTGAATTTTCTCGAGAAACCAACGAAAACTATATCAAATTGACAAATAAAATTAAAAAATAAGTGGTCATTTGAAACTTTTATTTTGTGTTAAAAATTATTTTTTTTTCAAGTTATAATTTGCATATTTTTTTTTTATTTTGGACTGAAAAATATTTTTTGGTTTAAAATTAAAATCTTTTTTGGCTGAGGAGTCAACAATTTGGTTAAAAAGTCGTCTTTTTGGATGAATTAAAATCTTTCTGATTTAAAATTTAAAATATTGTTTAGTTCAATTATCAACTATTACAGTTGTCCTTAATAATTCACTTATTTCATTGAAGATTTATTATTCTAGTTCAAAATTCATCTTTCGTTGAAACGGTGACCATTTTGTTAAGATTTTTTCTTTTTTGGCAGAAAATAATTCTTCTTGGTTGAAAAATCATCTTCTTGGTTGAAGATTCATTATTTCAGTTAAAAATTGGTCTTTTTCTGGTAGAAAATCAATATTCTTGATAGAAAACTCATGTATTTGGTTGAAAATGAACTTTTTTGTGGCAAATTCATATTTTTGGGTTGAAAACTTAAACTTTTTTTGAAGAAAATTCGTCTCCTTTGGAAAAATTTTAATTTACTTTTTGTTAAAAATACAACTGTTAGAAAATAGATCTCTCTTAGCAGAGGATTCGACTGTTTTGTTGAAAATTTGTGTTTTTTTATGAATTTAATTGTTTGTGTTCAAAATAAAAATGTTTTTGGATTGAAATATTAACTATTATATTTTTTGTTTGGAAGTTCAACTATTTAGTGGAAGAAACATTAGGAATCAAATAATTAATAAATATTAATAATTTTATTCTTTAATTTTTTTATTTTTTAATTTCACGGTACATGCCAATGAATAAAAAACAGGAAATCTCATTTGAATCAATCACAACTTAATATCCTTTTCATAGAAGAAATTGTCTTCTAATTTTTATCTGAAATTTTTAGGAAAATTCACCGAAATTAACAAACTTTCTTACATTATTTGGGCAGGATTTCCTTATGTTCCTAACTTTTGGAAAATTTCTCCAAATTCATCGGAAAAATTTCCAACATTTTGGGGAACATTGCAATATGAATGAGAGAAGTGCACTAAATTTTATGGGAGTCACTTAATCTCTTAAATTCGGAGAATATTCCCTAAACATTCCCTAAATATGTTGCAGTGTAAATTTTGTGGCCAGTCAACCTTTAGTAGCCCTTTTCTGATATATTTGAAGCATTGGAACTTATAAGTGAAGTTCTTAGTTAATTAAAAATACGTCTTTTTAACTAATTTAGCTCTTTTTTGTGCAATACAACTTAGTGCCTAAAATATGGTAATATTTAATAATCTCGCACATAACGCGCGTGTTTGTTGGCCAGGTAAAGAGAATACTTATTTCATAAAAAAGTTTTAAAAAGTAGTTGCAATTAGAACAACAATTATTTTTGACAAACTGACAATCTCTTTTTTTCAAATAAAAAAAAATGGTCCGCAAGGAATTTCTTATTTCTAATCTGGTACAGGCTTTGACCATTGACCGAGCAAATGGAAGTAATCGAAAGCTCAATTTCGTCTCACACTTTCTTAGTTTGATCGAAAGGGCAAATATCGAAAAATCAAATACCTACTCTCGCCGAGGAAAGGACAAAAAAGTGTCGACAGCAAATATTATTTTACGATTTAGACGGGTTTTGGGTATTTTCATTCCCTTATTGCCCTTTTAATCAAATTTTCAACCAAAGCTGGGCTTATAATACTAATTTTTTTAAGTAATATATTTGACCCAGTCACGTTAAGATCAGTAAAAAATGGTTTTATTGTTATAATTTTTTTATATATCAATTGAACGAATTTTTTGAATTAAAAAATGATGTGCAAACGTTTTTAATAAGAATTTAAGTAAAACACATTTGTATAAAAATTAAATGTAGAAAAAGTGTGTGTGGGGGGGGGGGTAAGCGGGAAATTGTTTTTAGGTTTTTCTTAGTATATTACCGAAAGGAATGAAGATTTGATATTATTGCTCTGAAAGTGTAATGTTCAACTCTTTTGCTTCCGTATCCTGAAGTTAAAACATTTAATTTAGCGGTAATACCTAGTGGAAAAAATCCAGCTATTCGTACTGAAATTTCAATATAGATAGCCCCTTTTCCAGCTCCCGTTATTCGTACCGAAAAAATCCGGCTATTTGTACCGAAATTGCGGCACACGTAGTTGCGGCCAAATTAAAAGCCTATATCGTTATTTTAGAGAAAATTAAATAAATATGACGAGTAATAACATAGAAATACGTGTTTATTTTCAGTGAAAGTATGACCTTATTATATTGCTTCATATATAAGATTATAAATACAATTACACAAAATTTATAAATAATCCTGGCGATATTAGGAAATATTTTCGTGAATAACATTTTACAACTGCTTATCGGAGTATTTAATAAAACGCGACTTTCAGGCCAAGGGTTTCTGTCGCCTGCTTCGCGGATTTGTAAAGGAACGCTCCTTTGACAATCATCTCGTGTTTTCTGACCGTTTTTAGAAGAGGATCTCGGCTTTTAGAAATTCAAAAGCAAAATAATTCAAGCAAATTGAAAATATTATAATTTGGAAACTTAATTTTAAGTGCTCCGGCACTCCTACCTTACTCCAAAATAAATAATTTTTAAATCTCCAAATTGCAACGGTATTTTAGATGCAAAAAATAAGCTTTAACAATAGTAAGGCATTTCGTCTGTATTCACTTAATGTATAAATATATGGTTAATAAAAATATTTGTAATTTGCAAACCTATCAAAATCTTCTACGTAATATTGTCTACAATTAAAAGATGATTCACTTACAATAAACTTTTTAAAATTATTTTTTTATGACAGTCAAAACAAAATGAGTTGAGCAAATAATGACAATAAATGAAAAATTAAACAAAATTTACGTTGACATATATTTGATATAGAAAAAATTTTGAAACTTTCATATTTAATAAACCTCAATTTCTACAGATTTGAAACTAAAACCTTTTAAGCATTACTGAAACAATTTCAATATTAAAAACAAGGTCCTGATATATAGAGTAGAGATATAATTATAAAATTTCACAATCATCTAAAATGTATAAAATTTCCATACTCTTCAATATCTGATTAAGCAGCGTATAGAGTTTTATAAAATTCTGTCAGACGAAAGAGAAACTGCTTTGTTATCAGTCTGCATTTCTATTTTTAAATATTTGAATCATTATGTACAACATTCTTTTTGTCCGATAATGACTTTATGCTTTTTGGATCTTTGTCGATTCCGCTGGAATCATATATCTTTCTCTCTCATGGTAATGTCATATGTGGTGAAAAGTGGCGCGACCATAATTGTGTATTAAAAACACGATATTGCTTCTCCTAGGTTTTGCAACTAAAGTTTTATAATTATTAGTTGCAAGCCTTTATATTTTTTCACCCAAAAAAGGCAGATATCACATTCTTAAATGCGGGATAAAGGGTTCTTTCATATCTTTAAATTAAAAAAGGTTCAGTGTACAATGTTTAAATCTTGAATCTATAACAGAATCAGGGTCTTCCGGGCTTTAAAAGTCTTTTTCGAAATATTATTTCATTTTATACAAAATTATAAATGAATTTCATATGATTGCAACTAATTATTATTAGTAGGAGAGAGTCGCGCAGCTCATTCGGCCAACCGAGTAAAAAAAATATCCCTTTGAAATCCTAGATAAAGTCCTGCTAAACTACTGGATATGAGCCAAATCAGTACTTAAGTATCAAATTTTCTTAAAAACATTCAAAAGTCGAAATTGGGATAAAAATACCAGAAATGTTTTATTTTAGTTTTTTTCCAAATTTTTACAAGTGCTGATGGGATTTATGTCCCAAAAAAGTACTGCTCAAATAGGACTAATGTACCAAAAATATTCATCTCGTTTCACCGGGACTTTTTTAAGACAAAAGTACCAGAAATGTCTCACTCAATATTTTTTTTCTGCAAGTCCTAGATAATTTTCAGAAGAAAAGTACTAGAAAAGTTCCATTTTATGTTTTTCGAAGTTTTCACAAGTGTTAAGGACTTGTAAAAATTCAACAGAAAAAGTTAGGTGGGACTTTTGCGGTACTTTTGTGCTGAACAAAGTTCTGCTTGAAACTCGACTATTCTTATCTCTTGGCTTTAAAGTTTAGACCTATGATTGTGTTCTACACTTTTGAAAATACATAAATGTCTATTTTCTTTTTCAGAATTAAGTTCACAGATGAAAAATGGTCCGTGCCCTGAATGTGTTGCAAATCTTCATGGCAGTCAATGTCAGACGTTATTTTGAGAGAAGTTTTAGGCTCCGGAAGCTACGATCATGGTTCCTTTAAGTAACAAATCCCGACGCAACTGGAACGTGTTCGTCATCCACTTCTGCTCCTTGTGTTATAGAAGGTAAGCAAGGGCGGGAAAATTACGCGAGAAAACATCGTTCAACACTGTTCACTGGAGTCAGGTCTCTAGTCGCAGATGACCTTACGCGGCAGACGGGACAGTTGAAAATGAAAATTTCACCTCTGGATACTTTTTTAGAGCTACCAATCTTTGTAGAATGTTATGAGGAACAGTATTGTCGGACCAGATGAAGTGATCCCAGAAGAACAGCCTTTTGCATCCGGTTCGCGATGGAGTGAGCCTGACGCTGGC
>JAABKJ010002114.1:0-28726 GCA_011634705.1 Andricus grossulariae
GGGTCACCTCAAGTGTTACGCTAATGTTTAATTTAGATACACTTACTATAGAAAAAGCATTAGGAAGGAGGTGGGGGGGGGGCTCAACATTGTCAGATAAAAGCGTTACGTATTCTTTGAACAGCTCCATATCAAAAAAAGAAATTTATAACATGGCACATTTTATTTTCTATCTTAATTCAACATGTCAAGATTTTCATTTCAAGTCAACCCCAAGGAAAAATCGGACTAAAAGAAAAGCTTCCAGCATAGAGGTCTAAATAACCAAATTTCCTTCATTGTTCTTATTTTTCAACCATTGATATGAAAAAAAAAACTATGACATAGAAAATTGTATTTTTTATCTCAATTCTACATGCCAAGATATTGATTTTAAACCATCCCCGAATTTCCCAATCCCTGGTACAAGATTATAAAGGTTTCCTACGATATTCTAAAAAGAGTTTAAAAAATGCGTGAGCACCCTGCAAAATTTGGTTCCGAAAGGTGCGTCATTAAATCAGGGCCTAGCCATTTATTTTTTGGCAATATCAGGCCTGTGTTGATCAATTTATATCCCAGCTGAATATTAACAATAATTAGAGGATTTAAGAAAAAGAGTCAATCATATTTAGTCCATTTTCTCATATTTTTGGGGCTAAAGAAATGATCAGTGAAAATGAAAGGAAGAATTGGATCAAATGGCCTATAAGAAGGTCGAATTTCATTCAGAACGCGTACGAGTGTTTTTCCTCAATTGAAAAGTATGCCGTGTCCTGTATATCGAGACAACACTTCTTCACCCTCGGCTTAGATGATTTCTTTTGTAGTGAAGTCACGCGGTTAGTATACTCTTGTTATTGGCAAAAGTTCACCCCCTTCTTTTCCGGGATTCGTGGTCCACTGGTGGCTCTCATGCTCCAATAACCTGAAAATCCACCCACACGCACTAATCAGAAACGCTATTATACACAGGCCTCACAAAGCCACAGAAAACCCACCCTAACTAATAAATAACTCGAAAAATAATGTTAATAAAAGAAAGCAGATAATTAACTCTATTCCGTTTTTATAGCGAAATAAAATCCATGATCTAAGATGAAAAACATGTTTCTATATTGACTGCTCCATACAAACACAGATTAAAATGGATGTTCACACCTACTACCTACATATGTATCATTATTATCTTTAATTAAATTTTATTTGATTTTTTTTGTTAATTTGTACTCGGGTGAACCCGGTTTTTCATAATCAGCCACGGACTAACAATAAGTCAAGTGCCTAATGAGATGAGGATGTTATAAATTAATTTAATACGATGTTTGAAATCTTTTTCGATGATGTTTCAGGTACAAGCATGGCATAGTTTGCAGTTAGTCTTTTGCCGCTTTTATCCTTACACAGCGGTCATGAGTGTTGGAGGTGACAACACTTGCATCTGGATGCTTTCTTAGAGCTACCATCTTATCATATCATCATATCATATCCAATCTTGATATATCTTTTTATTTTTTTTTAAACTTGTTCTCTGGTGAACCCGGTTTTTCATCATATCCACGGATTATGTCAAGTGACTGATGAGATGAGGATGTTATAAGTTAATACAATACGATATCTGAAATCTTTCGCGATGATGTTGTAGGTACAAAATTAAGAGCCTGGTGTATTTTGCAGTTCATAGTTCGTCTTTTACCGCTCTTATCCTTAAGCAGTGGCCGCGAGGGTTGGGAGTGCCAACAGTCGCCTCTGTATGCTTTCTTAGAGCTACCATATGTCACTTCATAGGTTTTTAGTCGCTTGCTTCCTGATGGACTAGAAAATTTTTGACAATGCGACAGGTATTTAATAAAACCGCCTTCTGAGCTGCTGCCAGTATCCTACTGACTCCTAAATGTTCAAGATGTTCAGTGCGTCTTACGTGCACGTTGCCTCTAGCCGACATCACAATAGGATGAATAGATACTTATGGATCTTGGTTGTATAGGTCGCCTGCAAATTCCGGTTAAGTGGACAAGCAATGTCGATGACGTAGACTCTTCCATCTTTCTTCTCTCGCATCACGATGTCAGGTCGATTGGCTTGGACATAATGATCCGTCTAGATAGTAACAATAATTCAATTTGCCTGATGAGATCAGGATGTTATAAGTTAATTCAATATGATGTTTGAAATCTTTTGCGATAATGTTAGAGATACAAAATTATGATCATGGTGTAGTTTGCAGTTCGCAGTTCGCATTTTACCGCTATTATCCTTAAACAGCGGCTGCGAGCGTTGGAGGTGACCGCAGTTGCCTCTGGGTGCTTTCTTAGAGCTATCATCTTATCATATCATCATATCATATCCTATTTTGTTATATTTTTTTCTTTTTTTTCAAACTTTTTTTCGGGTGAACCCGGGTTTTCATCATAACCACGGACTAGGTCAAGTGACTGATGATATGAGGATGTTATAAGTTAATTTAATACAATGTTCAAAATCTTTTGCGATGATGTTGCAGGTACAACATTAGGAACATGTTGTAGTTTAGCGTTCGTCTTTAACCGCTGTTATCCTTACACAGCGGTCGCGAGCGTTGGAGGTGACAACAATCGCCTCTGGATGCTTTCTTAGAGCTACCTATTATTACCAACCTATATTATATTATTACTATATGTACTATACCTATATTATTACCTACCTATTATTATAATTATTTTTATACCATTAAGTCAAATCCCTTTCCATCCGCCTTAATTTTAATCTTATCCTTTTTCTTAGTAGGTTCAGGTCTCGCTACCATACAGCACAGTGGGAGCAAGTTGCAAATTATATATTGCAATTTTAGCTTTATTTATTATATTTTCACTTCTGGTTATGACTCTTACACTGCCGATAATCTTCCCACCCTCATTTATACGAAGGGCTACCTCTCCATCGATCTTTCCGTCAGAGATGGTTAACATATATATGTTATGTTGAACTATCGGACAGCTATCTAGATGCTAAAGGTTAAATTCTGTGTATATTAAAAGATATTTGCTGGTATGCGACGCAAAGCTTTCTTACCTCGAAGGTTTTTTTGAGAGGAAACAACACTTGCACGAATCATTTTGCTATATCCAAACAATTCGCAGCATTATTATTACTATCCTGTGACCAAAATATTAACAATCGTAATTTTTTCCAAAAGTTAACATACGAAACGATACATTGACTATAAGCTTCACGAAGTGAACAACATATGCCAATAGTATTTTCCACGAAGTTGACTCTAAACTTCATCAAGTGGCCACTACAGGTATCACATTTTTCTAGACTTGCACAACGACTTTAACATCTTGGATTTTTCAGTCTAACATCTCAGAAGTTTCGGTTCAACATAAACATATTTTTCTACGTTTGCACATCCATTTTTCTTCGTTAATATGGAATCAATTTCTGAAAAGGGGCCGTCCATTAACATTAGATAAAATTTAGTACGTTTCCTGATTATAAATTTCAACCAAGTTTGCGAATTTGGCGTAAGATGGCCCTGGCAATTTATGTATTTTGTAAAAGATTCGTCTTTTTTGTTGAAAAATTAGTCTTATTGGTAAAAAAATCATCTTTTTCGTTAAAAGATCAACTATTTGGTGGAATGTTGAACTATTTTGTTGAAAATTCATTTTTTGATGATTCATTATATTGGTTGAAAATTCATGTCTTCGGTCCATAGAAAAAACTAAAAGTAAGAAATATTGCAGGTAATGTTCGATATAGGGTAACCGCCAGCAGGGTAACTGTGACTTGGGTAATCTCACGTTATAGGCCTGTAACAACGGAAATTTTACCTCAGTTGGGTGTTTCCTGTTTGGTTGGGAATTAATTTTTTAAACTGAAAATATAACTATTCTATTTTTGGTTAAAAATGGATCTTTTCTGGTTGAAAATTCCACTGCTTGCTTGAAAGTTAATATATTTTGTTGAAAATTTGTCTTTTTGGTAAAAAATTAATCTTCTTCGTGAACAATTCCTCCTTTTTGGTTAAAAATGTAACTGCTCAGTTGAGGATTAATCTGTTTTGATTGAAGATTTAATTATTTTCCTAAAAATTCATCTTTTTTATTGAATTCAACAGTTTTTGATATTGAATTAAAATTTATTTTTGTTGAAAATTCAACTACTTTGTCAACAATTAAACTATTTATTTGAAAATTTAACTGTTTGGTAGGAAATTAACTGTGTTCTTCAAAAATCATATTTGGCTTCAAAATTCAACAATTTGGTTAAAAATTCATGTATTTTGCTACAAAATTTATCCTTTTTGGTTGAAAATGTAACTTTTTGATCCTGCAGAATGATTTTTGAAAGAATTTTCGTTTTCTTGGAGAAAAGCGACTCATATTTTTTCATTAAAAGCCAAATGAAAATGTTTTTCCTTTGGTAATTATTCCGTTTAAGAAATCTAAAATACCTTTCACAAAGTTGAAAAATAGAAAACATAGTGGGGTAAAGTCGCTCACACTTCAAGGGATGATAAATAGTTTTTTATCAATTAAATGTATGTTTGTGCTTTATTGTTAGAAAGAGTATCAGATTCGCTTAGCCCTAATTTACGATAAAAAGAGTTACAGTAATTATTTGCAGGATTATATTAGCTTAATAAAGTCGTTGATACAATTTTTGTGCTTTAAAAAAATTCACATTGATTCATCTAAATTTGTAAAAAAACGCTTCTATGAAACTTTTGCGATCTGCGATATTTTTCTCATTTTACTGTAACTTTCATACATTCATTTTGAGTAAATTGCTCAGAATACGAGAGTTAATTCAAATTAATTCTTTTCGGTGAAGTTACAATTTAAATCAACTTAAATTTTCATCACTTTCACCGTTTTTCGGATTTGAAACTCCTCAGAAAGCACTCTTTTTATTTTCTATGAAAATGTATACAAAATGTCTTAAAAGGACAGATTTAAAAATTGTGATATTCCAAAAGTTAAAAATTTTAAATAGTATAATTTTGAACGATTTAATTTTTAAATTGGGTAATTATACATTTTTCTCAGTTTTCTGTTTTCAATTTCAAATTAACCTTTTCAGTTTGCAGTAAAATTATAGAATTTTCAAGTACATATCAAACTTTACCTTTGCCGGGTGCATGCCTTTCGTCAATCAAAATTTCAGTCCATTCCAAGGCTATTGTATCGTTTTTATTATTCATTGTGTATAGTGTATACCCAACTACCAACTTGATGCGAGAAATGTATTTTGTGAGTCGAAATCATTTCCAAATTAAGTAGCTAGTCGTCGTAGGGTGGAGAGTCTAGTTATAAAGTCAGTCGCACCAAACTTCGGTTAATGGACGGGAGTGTAGGGACAGAACTGGAACCGAGAGAGTCATAGTTGGTTGGTGTTGTGTGTGTGTATATATATATATACTGAAAAGGTCATCATCCTTCAGCCTTCATGTGAAAGAAGCTAAAGAGGTATGCCAGGACAGAAAAGTGTGGCGACAAATAGTTTATAAGAAAGGCATGATGAAGGGTGACAGTGAAGTCAATGAAGTCTGTAAAAAACCTTGTATGCTAATCGATCCGTTTGGAGAGCTTTACATGATGACTTTGGGTAGATCTTCGCCTAGGATGAGCGCTAGAGAGATTGATCAGCGACCTGGGTCGGAGCAGTGTTGCGAAATGAGCTTCCCCTTCCATAATTTCCCCTCACTTCCCACCTGGTAAAAAGGTACGATGGACGGACACCCAAACGAAATTACAAGGGTTCCTGACTATGAAATCCTGAAAAGTATTTTATTTTTTTGGAAAACCCTACTGGCACCCTGACCATCGAAATGAAGAAAAGGAAGAGGAGACTGCACGTTTGATCGATTTTCTAGACCTGATACGTATTAGCAGATCCATATGTGTCATAATTCTTTAATTACAACGTTATTAACGCAGGATGTCAACCCTTATATCATTTGTTAGGTGGAGTCACGAACATTGCCCACACATGTTTCAAACCTGTCTCACGCACATTGGTAATCGAGTCAAGCTGGACCAAGGGTTTGCTTCCAGTGGTCCATGTTCGACCTACGAACCTGGTGAATTATGTCTACACTCGGAGAACAGCTTATGGCATTTATTAGAAAAGGAAACTGGGACCCCGGAATTACGGTCCTTTTCCCTTCATATGTAGCATCTATCTTTCTTCCTCTTTCTTGCTCCTTCTTTCACCCCCAAGTCTCCCTTCTCGATTTCTTCTTTTCCTCCTTCTTTTTCATTTAATGCCTCGTAAAGTAACAGTTGTTATTTGCTTGCAAAGCGAATCACTTTCTGGTATTTATATAACGCAGGGAGACTTGATTAAAATACTCTGAAAAGACATTTCAGAAAAAGCCTATCATTTATGTTTTTTAATTTTTCTCATTTCTTCTGAAAATTTAATTTAAGTGCTATGTTAACCCTCAATTCGACAGTATTTCGTTTGAGAATAACAGTTTTTATAGTGTTCAAGGTTTAAAGAATTACACCGTGCTTGTAGAGGGCAAAGAAAGTATCACACATGTTTTTTAAATCACGATTTATCTTGATAACATACCACCTCTTTCATGTTACCCAGAAATATATTTAAAAATATTCAAATAAAAAGAATTTTTTCACTTGTCCTACTTTTTACATCTGGAAAATGGTTAGCAATCATATTTTCGAGACTATTGAAGCGAGTGGAAATGAGGGGAGGAGAAGTAGGGGAAGTGAGGGGAAACGATGGGAGAGGATGTTAAGGGAAATTATAGGAGAAAAGTAGGAGAAGTGAGAGAAGGGTAAGTAGAGGAAGTGAAGGGGGCAATTAGGGAAGGGACGAGAGGGGAAATTATTGAAAGTGAGAAAGTGATGGCTGGGGAAGGGAAATAGGGAAAAGGAAGTATTAGGTGGGAAAGTGAGGAGAGG
The DNA here is from genome assembly GCA_011634705.1 of Andricus grossulariae. Taxonomy (NCBI): domain Eukaryota; kingdom Metazoa; phylum Arthropoda; class Insecta; order Hymenoptera; family Cynipidae; genus Andricus; species Andricus grossulariae. The sequence goes on from JAABKJ010002114.1 coordinate 6,894, forward strand.
TGGAAGTAGAGGAACTAGGGTAGGGGAAGCAGAGCGAGTAGGGGTAGGAAAATATGGGAGAAGGAGGTTCGAATGACTTAATTAACGTCTTGATAGATGATAATTTCTACTCATATGGAGGAATTTTGGAAACTCGTTTCTTATTTTCATATGAATTTTACCAAAACCGTGACCGAAACCATTCCACCATTTTACAATTTGAAAAAAACTGTCAATTTTTCAAGCTTTAAAAACTTTCCACCTCTATGTATCGGCTAAAAGTTACATCTAATTATTTTTTGTTTGAATCATAGGTTATCCTGATTTGATACCACAACTTTTACACATCCCTTAAAAATACATTTCAAACAATAATTTTTTTCACTCCTTCATCAATTCTCTCATATTATTTCACTATTTTTTACAATATTAAATTTAAAAAATGTTAAGGAACATTTCTCGACCCCTCGCCCCTTTCACACCGTAAGAGAACCATAACAGCTTCTCGTGAACCTTTCCTCCTCTATAAAAACGTTATGTCATATATATTGACGACACCAAATGTTGAAATTTCCAGAAATGTTGTAGTTTTTGGGTAAATTTATATATAACATAAATTTTCAAAACTTTAGAATTGTGATAAATTAGGGTAATTTATAGGTAATTTTTAGTAACTTAAAAGTACTTTTTACTCCTGGGGAGTTAAAAGCACTTTTCGCTCCCTACGGATTGAAAAGTAGAACTTTAGCTCCACTTCATAGGTATTAGAAAAGGCTCAACTCATGTATGTAATATGAAAATATTATTAGGGAACTATCAAAAAAAGTATAGGTGTATTGTATGAAAGAAGCATACTAGTCAATTTTACCAAAAATTAAATAAATTAATTAAATTGGAATTAAATTAAATTTGAATCTAGAATAATTTTTTCTGCAGAGCGAGGATAAAAACCTGTTAATCAAAAGAACATAAATTGAGTAAGCGAATACAAAAAATGATATTTTTTTTGCGGTGTGAAAATTACTTACGTAAAAGCAATGGCTATGACAACAAAATGATGAAAAGCTCTGTTAAAAAAGAGTTAGCCTAATTTTATTCAGAATACTACCTTCAAAAGTGAAAAAATCACCTTCTCTGGGGGTCCAAAATCTATAATGTATTTTTGTCATATACCTTGGATATTTTCAGCATTGAATGATTAAAAATGAATTTCGCAATATTGAAAATGTACGCACCTAATACAAACTACCCTTAAACTTTTTTAACTATCCTTCAGAACAATATTTTGCTTCTTAACAGTTCTTATCATAATTTTTCATTGGAATAGTCCTAGAAAGACTTCAGAAATATCGCATAAATATTAAATAGTTACTTTTAATTATCTAAAGACAGTTTCCAGTCTGATTTTGAGCCTTCAAAACCGCCCTCAATACAAAATTGTAAAATACAATCTTTTTGCTGAAGATGAGTAACTTTAATGCATAAGAAAAACATATTTTTCCGCTTTTTAAAAGTTATATATTTTTTCAGACCTCGAAAATATAGAAAGGAAATACGTGTTTCTTATGTGTTAAAGTGAAATCAACAAAATACTTTTACAAAAATATTTTTTCAACTTTTTTATAGTTTGTATCAGGTGATATCACTTTTTAAAGAGTTTCGCACTCATTTTAAGGATGGTTAAAAGGCTCAAAACTAGACCACAAACTGTCTTTCAATTATCAAAGATACCAATTAATACTCATGCGATATTTCTGAAATCACTGTGAAACTTTTCTTATGAGAAATTGGGGTAATTGGTACAATGATTGGCCACTCAAGAAATGTTTTCATTTTAAAAATGTGTAGAAAACACTACAAGCGTCCAAAGAAATTCTTAAATACGTAGTTGGATAATAAGGTTTATAAAGTATTCAAATTACCATACACGCAGAAAAAAATTCTGCTAAGTTTACGGGGTTTTCAGTTAAAATAAGGACAGCATAGATTTCTCGTAATGATTACCGAATTTCATGCAGAGTTTACAAAATTTTCAGTTATTTTATAAGTTACAGATATTTTCTGTAACATTAACAATTTTTTAACTGGATTTCATAATTTAGAGATGTTAATTTAACAGAAAAGTTCAGTAAATGTTACAGGAAATATTTGCAAATTTATCAAATAACTGAAAATTTGGTAAACTCTGCAGAAAATTCGGTATTATTCACAGAAAATCTATGCTGTCCCTATTTTAATTCAAAATCCTGTAACCTTCGCAGAATTTTTTTTCTGCGTGTAGGGGATTTCAGCGTCAAAAGTAATAAATAATTTATATTCAAAGAAATTAATAATAATATCAAAAAACACAATGATTGGCCACGAATACATAGTGGTTAGCATAGACCAATGAGTGTATGATTGGCTATTGAAATGTATTGAAATACACTTATTGGCCACATCAAGAGTTTACTGATTTTTAAAGCCCAGTGATAAGCCTTTAAATCGTATAATGATTTGCCGGGGCCAAAAACTATTTTTGACATAATTTCCACTCATTATTCGTAAGATAAAGCGACAAACAATTATATATTAAGTCTATAAAAAGTTTTAACACTTTTTTATGAATTATTGCAAAGATATTAGTCATTTTTTTCAGATATAGTGGCCAATCATTACGTTTCCGCTATACTCATGATGCCAATGATTGGCTAACTATTAAAAAAATGATGATTTTCAATAAACCTGACTTTTCAAATAAGCTTCGGAATTGTTTATACTTCATCCTGCACTATTTATCAAAGATTTTATTTCTGATTATTCCTTCATATAAGCATATTTTGATGAGGCCGCCCATCATTAGGTGGTGGCGAACCATTAAACTTATTACCCTATGTGAAGAAAAAGGTTTAAGGGTAATTTTCTATCAACAGCACTTAATTTAAATTTTATAAGCACATTTTTGTTAGTTCAAGACTGCAAATATCTAAGGTGTATGAAAAAAGCACATTATGAAATTTCAAATCCCTATAGAATGTGGTATTTTCAGTTATGCCCACCATCATTTTATTGCCATCATTATTGTTTGTATGTAAATCGTTTGTCATTTTTACAAACAAAATGCTAATTACAGTTTTAAGCATTAAAATGCCTTGGAGGCTTTAGTAGGTAAGAAATTAAAAAAAATAGATTAAATTTTTGTGGGCCACCCTTGTGCCGTCCATCAAGTCATCTATAATAAACGATTGAATCTACGACCCTGAAGTTTTGTATTTAATCCACAGTCGACTACTTCCAATCGCAGAAAAATGCTGATATCTCTAGGAAAAATCTGCTACCCAAACAAATTTTATCCAAACAATCATTTTGGGAGAAAGGGATTGATGAAGCAGAGGGAAGACAAGACCACTGTGCTGGAAGCTTTTCTTTTAGTCCATTTTTCTTCAAAGACGGCTCGAATTGAAGCTCTTAGCATGTCAAATTTCAACAACAAAAAATTTTACTTTTTTTTATATCAGTGGTTAAAAACTGTAAGCTTTCGCCTACGAAATCCTTTCTTTGATGAATTTTAAAGCAGTTAAATGTTAAATGAACTTTCTCGAGACTGAAAAGAGACTTGACTTGAAAACGAGATCAGAATTGACTTCAAATGCAATTAGGCTTGAAAAAGTTGGCCTCTGCAAAATGGGGGATGAAAATTCCAGAGAAACGGGCGAGACTTTGATCTTGCAAAGACTCAAATGGTCGGAGGTAGGCTTGCTGGCACAAAGAGCTTGCAAGTTCGCCACCCCTATTCGGACGAAATCGTGAGTCACATTTCGAATTGCGTCCTAATGGTATATAAAGAGCCTTCTCCTTGAATTTAAAAATGGACTCTCCTTTGCGCCATCAGGAACCAAAGGTCAGGAATTTCAATTAGAGGAATCTCTTCATCAAATCCAATCACATTGTTATTCTGAATTATGAAGAACGTTTCTGAGATTTATAAAATGAGCTGAGTAATTCTTAACAATTCTTTGCAGGCGTCAAATCGAAAGAAATTAAAATATAAACTTTTTAATTTGAAAATAGAAAGATACCGATTGCAGAAGTTATAATTATGCTGCTAATTACGCTTATAATTACTCTGGCTCTTCATGAAATCAAAAATAGCACCCTCAGGGTTGTCGAAAAACTTCATGTTCGAAATTTTTGGACTTTTCCCTGATTTTCCCAGAATAATTTTTCATTTCTCCTGAATATTAATATTCAAAGAACAAAATTCTAATATTCTAACATTTTTTATTACTAAAATGAGAAGAATTCGACGAAATTCGTAAAAATTCAACTGAATTGACAACAATAAAAAATTGTAAGCAATTCATAGAATTCAATAAGCTTGAAATGAGTTTAGACAAATTCAAAGAAAAAATAATTTGATGAAATGCCGCTTAAATCAAGAAAACAAATTCCCGGTTTTTTCTCGACACGAGAAAATTTTTCACGGCCATTTAAATTAGAAAATGCGAACTCTTAAGGCTGAAAATATTTTAATTTGAAGTAATAAAAACTGAACTGCAAACTAAAAATTCGACTTTGAACTCTTTTGAATTTTAAAATTGTAGCTTAAAGAAATTTAATTCAGAAATTTATTATTTAAACGCTCAATTATTTACACGTATAAAATGGAAGTTTTAAACACTTCTCAATTGAAATTTTTTCAATGAAGTGCCATTACATAGCAACATTTGGAATTTAAAATTTTCTAATTTTATAGATTGAACAGTTCAAAGATTTCTGGTTAAAAAATATACATTCACGTTGTCATTTTTAATTTTGTAAATTAAAACTAATCCTCCCTTGAAACCCCCTTTAATAAAAATGTTCAAAATGAAAGACGACCCTTTTCCAATTCAGAACATCCTTATAATATTTCTTATTCAGAAAAAACATTACAAAATTGCATCCCTTCCAACTGAATCTAAATGATAAAAAGAAAAAAATTGACTCTTCCAACTCAGAAAAAAAATTAGATACGAAAATGTTGTCCTTTCGAACTCAATAGGAATGATAAAAATAAAAAAATATTCTTCCGATATATGAAAAATTGAAAACTAGAATTTCCTCGTTTAAAAATACAACATTTTCCCACCTTCAACTCAATAAAATAGTAAAAACCAGAAAAGTTCCATGTCCCATTCGGAAAGAAATTAAATTCCAAAATTTCATCCCTTTCTTTTAAAACTAGAATTGTGAAATTCAAACTTTTCTTTATATATAAATCCTTTTAAGTGGAATCATTTGAATTTTAGGATTTTTAAAATTAATAATTGTTTAATTTTTATTTATACAACAAAATTTAACACTTTAATTCACAAATAAATTTTTTCAAATGGATTAATTAAAATTGCAATGTTCAAAGATAACCTTTAGCATTCTGTAATTTTAACGATTCAAGGCTTTCTATTTCAAAAAATTCAGTTGAAAATTGTTTAGTTTTGAATATTTTATTTATAATTCCTTATTTAAAACTTTTTTATGTTCAAAAATTTCAAGCTGAATGGGTTAAACGTGGAATATTTTAGACTAAAACAATATTTGAATAGGATTTGAAATTAAATAAGATCGTTTAATAACACTGGTCAACATTTTATACAAGATTTTATACAAGATCGAACAAGATCGAACCACGTCTGGTTCAAGGTCATTTCAAGGTCAAAGTGAGAAAAACTGGCTAAATAAATCTGAAAAAATATGTATATAGGTTTTTGGGGTCGTTGAGACAGAATCTGGGGTTTGCTCAACTCTGCGATTTCACCCAGAGGTCATATCGAGGTCACAGCAAGGTCATGCTGAAATAAAAGTGTTAGAAAAACGTGAGAAAAATTCTATATAGGTTTTGGGTGTCGCCGAATCCGAATCTGGGGTTCACTTAACACTATGAAGTCACCCAGAGGTGATTTCAAGGTCACATCAAGGTCATACTGAAATAAAAGTGTTAGAAAAACGTGAGAAAAATCCTATATAGGTTTTGGGTGTCGCCGAATCCGAATCTGGGGTTCGCTCTGCCCTGTGAGTTCACTCAGAGGTAAATTCAAGGTCACACCAAGGTCATACTGAGACGAAAGTGTTAGAAAAATGTGAGAAAAATCCTATATAATTTTTAGGTGTCGACAAGTCTGAATCTGGGGTTCGCTCAAGCCTGCAAAGTGACCCAGAGGTGATTTCAAGGTCACGTCAAGGTCATACTGAGACGAAAGTGTTAGAAAAATGTGACATTGAACTAGACGTGGTAGAGGTTAACCGACCTCGGATTCAAAATCAGTTACCCCAAAAACCTTAGTATACCCCAATGAAGTCCGGTGATAAATCTTGTATCAAATGTTGACCAGTGTAATCAATGTATTAGTTTGAAATTATTGTGAAATTCAAATTAGTTTATAATGTTTCAATCGGCCATTTTAATTTGTTCAACCATTGAGGTTTTTTGAATTGAAAAAGTTTAATTTTCAACGTTAAGATCGGTAAATTGTTTAATTGTAAAAAAAATCAAAATCGTATTGTAAAATAAGCATTGTAAACTGAATGAATAAATAATTGAAAAGTTAATAATTTAACTTACTATCAGAAAAAAGCTGAAATCAGACTTAGGGAAAACCAGTACGAGGTGCATACAAAAATTTTGAATTCATAATATTAATACATGATGAACAAGTTGGAAAAGTATTAAACACATTAAATACATTTTTTAACACGTTGCACTTTTACTCATATGGCACTCTTCCGGTAGGAGGTGAATATTCACATTTCGAGCTTCTCAGACTAAAATGCGTGAACTTGTTTATTTATTTAAAAGTTATAATTTGTAAAAGTAAAATTTATATCAATTACAAATTTTAAAAGTCGGACGTTAATGTCTTTAAATGATAATAAAATGTTACAAATATTAATTATTTAAAAGTTGTTTGGTTGGTATCACTTACGTGTTCGTGCTCGCAACCCAAAAGCAAAAAAAGTGACTTTGATACCCAAACCTAATCTGTCAACAATTTATTCACCTCGTACAGAATGTCACTTCTCATAAAAAGGCATAGAATACATTTTCGATGAAAATTAAGAGAATTAATCATTAAACAATTTTGAAGCCAAAAATTGGATGAATCGAAGCAACCAGTGAAGTAATAGTGAAAGCAATTGAATTCCTTAAAAACTGTTAATCTTTCAGCGAAAAAAATTTTCATCGCCATGTCCAAAACACATTGTTTCATTTTTAAATTGAAAATTAACAAATAAGTGGTAAAATTCTGATTATAAAACTCGTTTTTAAAATTACTAGTCCTAAACAAATATCATAGAACTTTGCTTCAAACCCGAGTTACTTTTTTCCATTATTCAGTTCATACTGGTATCCATCTCATACTGGTTTGCTCTATTTTAAATTGCAGTATATCATGTGATTTGATAGATTTTTCTTTAAAAATTTATCAAATTCCTGGCCAAAACAAAAAATTCACTGTCATTCCCTGGTTTTCCTTGTCCAGGAGTCACCGTGAAAACTCCCCTGAAATTCTAGTGAAATGTGACCCAAATTTATCTTTAATAGGTGAAGCTCACTTTAAGAGTTCCAGCTGGGAAATTATAGCTAAGAACTGACTCTGATATAGGATTGTAGGAATGTAGGTAAGTAAGTACATACGACCCGAGTAATCCCTATGACCCTACTCGAGAAGTTTCCCGATTTCAAGTAGGAAGGTCGAGCAAGACAAAAGTTATATCACTCAAACGGTAACACTACTGAAGACTAGAAGGAAATCTTTTCCCATTTCCTAAGCTCACCTAATTCCCGTGTTTCTCCTTCGGGAACCATTATGTCGATCCTCCCAAGCTGAAATCCTCTCGCAATGTGACAAAAAAAAAGATGATTCGTGAAAGCCTGGCTCTGAAAGGGACTAACGACTGGTGAACATATTTTTCGTTAGGGTAGGTTATGAGCATCTTTTTCCAGTGAAGAGGGCGAGACCTAATTCGTTATAATGTTCTTTCTCATCAATGATCATCCAACAACCCAAATCTCCTAGGGTCAATTTCCCTCGGTTCTCGCCTTAATATGGGATTAACATTAACTTCAAGAGGGTCATTTTGATAATCGTCGCATCATCAGAAACGTATTTAAATTACCAGAAAATTGTACGTTTTTTTTCATTCACAAGACTTTAATGATGTATCTTTAGTTCTTTTTCGGGCGTGGGAACTTCATGCGGATCAGAACGCTATTGTTTATCAATGATACTTTTGTTGTTAATTGGTGTTATTTATGTACAAAAAAAACATTGTGTGTAGTTTTCAGTGTTTTATTTGATTCTATTTTTAATTAGTATTATTATAGTTCGAAAGTGAAGCAAATTGAAAACGGATAAATACACTCTAGTACGACGTGACGAATCTCATCCAAGTATAACCGACCTAAGCACTGCTTAACTTCGACGATCGAACGGGAGGCCTCAAGAAATTTCATGTGTTCAAGCAGACATTCAAACAATTTCATTTTATTTCATTCCAAGTAAAATTTTTCGAAGAAAAAGGTTTGACTCTTTTATTATTTATTTTCGTTTAGAAGAAGATATAAAACATACAAATCTAATTATTAAAAAGCACATGGCGCCATTTTCGATTATTTGTTGATCCATCTCGAAAAAAGAGTCTGCAAACTTCAGATTTATGAGAAATGTAAAAATATTTAAATAATATGTTGAATAATATTAATCAGTGAAAAGAGGTCTTCTCCACTTTAAAAAACTAAATTTTATTAGTTGTGTTCAAGGAACATAACATGAAATTTAAGTAGTCGACATTATTTAAAACAAATTTTTCAAATCACAATCTTTAAAAAAAAGAATTGCATATCAACCATATAAAACAGCCAATATTTAAAAATGTCTACAAATTCGTGACTTTGGTTTGGCTACAAATAATATGAATTTTATAAACTCGATTAAAATTAAGAATTACATTTTCAACATTTAATCTGACTTATAAAGTTTATACACCTACTATGTTAAAAATCAAATATTTTAGCATGTTAGCATTAAAATTCCTTAAATTTGATAAATTAGAAAACTTAGAAAGTTTCTACTCAAAAATTTTTGGTTATAATTTTCAGAGGCCAAAGAGATTCTTTTTAGTTATTATTAAGCGAAAATCCAAAAGAAAACTCTTTTTTTCTTTACTATTTCAGTTGATGTATTTGAATGATAATTTTTAAAAAATTTATTTTATCTTCTTATACTTCAAATTCTGTGCATATTTAGGTCAAATTAATGTAGGTACTATATAAAATTCAATTTAAATCGCTTCAGGTTCCTAACTTTTCAATTAAAATGTTACATTTTGAAGAAGATAGATGAATTTTCAACCAAATAGCTGAATTATCGACCAAAAAGATTAATTAATGCCAAAAAAGGCGTTTCTTTAACAAAATATATGAACTCTCAAACAGATTGTTAAATTTTCAGCTACAAAAAAAATGATTTTCAACCAATTAGTTGAATTTTTATCTAAAAAAGATGAACTTTTGACAAAAGAGTTACACTTTTAACCAAGTAATTTTATTTTCAACCAAAAAGATGAATTTTTAAACAAGAAGATTAATTTTCAATCAAAAAGATTATTTTTCAATAAAAGACATTTATTCTCAACTAGATAGTTGAATTTTCAACTCAAAAACAGAAATTTTTAACCAAATAGTTTAATTTTGAACTAATAAAGATCAATTTTCAATCAAAAATCGAATAGTTAAACTGTCAGTGAAAAAAATTTAATTTTGAACAAAAATAAAAAATTATCAACTGAGAGTATGCATCTTTATCTGGAATAGTTAAACTTCAAACAAAAAGATGAATTTTTAACTAAAATGATCAATCTTTAAATGGAATAGTTTAATAACATAATGTTTAATAACATAAATTTTCAACTTAAAAAGAGAAATTGTCAATCAAAAATGGAATAGTTAATAGTTCAACTGAAATGATTAATCTTCAATTTGAATAGTTGAATTTGAAACCAAAAAGATGGATTTTTAACTTAATATGATGAATCTTTGACTAGAATATTTGAATTTTTAACCGGAATAATTAATTTTCTAACAAGAAGATTAATTTCTACTAAAACAGACGAATTTTTTACTAAAATGATGGAAAATGTTCCTTCAATCAACTAAAATAGTTACATTTTCAGTTTAAAAAAATTAATTTTCATGAAAAAAAACAACAATTTTCAACAAAATAGTTCAAGTTTCAACTAGAAAAGTCAAATTTTTAATAAAGAAGATTAATTTTCAGCCAAAGAAAAAACGAATTTTGAACAAAATATCTTATTTTTCGACCAAGTAGATGAATTTTCAAATCAAATGATAAATCATTTACCAAAAAAATTAGTTTTCAATAAAAGAGTTCAACTTTCAAACAAGTACTTAAATTTCTATTACAAAAAAGATTAATTCTGAACGAAAAATGTAGTATTTGATATTTCAACCAAAAAATATATGAATTTTCAATTAAAACAGTTGAATTGAACCAAAAAAGACGACTTTTTAATATGAGTTGCATTTTTAACCAATGAAGATTTTTCTGTCAGGGGACAGAAAAAATTGCTAACAAACTGTTGAATTTTTAAACAAAAAGATGAATTTTCGACAAAGAAAATTAATTCTCTACCAGAAAGAACGAATTTTAAACTAAATGCATGATTTTTCAACCAAATGCCATCAATTTCCAAACAATAATATAGTAAGAGTTAAATTTTCGGTCAAAAAAATTAATTTCAAACAAACAAACAAAAACGAATTTCCCACAAAATAGTTCATTACAGTAACATAAAGCTGCATTTAGAAAAAACGTTTTTTATTTCTCAAAACAGTTATTCTTGATCCACAAAATTGAATATCTTTTTCGAAATTCCTAAAAATACGCATGAGCGCGCATAGCGCGCTTTTGCTACTTCTTCTCGAATTATTAAAAAATGCATGGCTCCATTTTCGATTAATATCTCGAAACTATCGCAATCTCGAAACTATTGTTGCCGGGGAATCCGTGTTCATGATTGGATGAAGCATTCGTTCCTCTTTTCCGATTAAAATGAAAAGTATGCAAACTTCAGTTTTATCAGAAATTTAAATAATATATTCAATAATAATAATAATCAATGGAACAAAGTTGTCCAGCACTTTTTATATAAAAAATGTGATGTGTAGATTTTTAAAGATTTCTAAAAAAAAGAAGCTTTTTGAGAATTTTAAAAAGTTTTCAAGAGAATAAAAAAAAATCTCGAAATTCCATGGAAAATTTAAACTGATTTTTTATTTAAAAAAATTAATTTTAACAGAAAATTGACATAGATTTAAAAACATTTAAAATAATTTCTTGAAATTTCGAAAAAGTATATGGACGATTTTAAAATCAAAACATTTAGTTAGTATTAATGTAAAACTTGAAAACGTTTCAAAAAAGTTAGAAAAAAACGTGCATTTTTGAATGTTTAAAAATAAAATTGTTGAAGCTTCTTAAAGATTTTTAATAAGACATTGCTTAAAATTCCTGGTAAAATTGAAACTGTTTATTCATGTTAAAAAATAAATTTTAAGAAAAAATTGACAAAGATGTCAAACATTTTTTAATTATTTCTTAATATTTGGAAAAAAATTGTGGACGATTCTGAAGCAAAATTTTCAATTAGCGAGATTACAACGTTTTATCAAAAATGAAAGTAAGTTTAAGAGACATTTAGAAGTTTTAAAAAGACTAACAAGGATAAATTTGCCACGAAAAATTGAATAGTTAAATTTCAGTTAAATAAATCAATTATCAATAAAAGGCACGCATTTTGAATAAAAATAATGGAATGCTGAATTGGAATAGTTACATTTTTAGTTAAAAAAAATGATTTTCAACAAAAAAAAAGTAATTTTTATAAATTAAGATCGAAAAGAAATCTATTTTATCATGAATAATTTTATGCAAAATAATAAAGCAATAGTTTCATTTTTAAATAAAAAAGGTGATCTTTTAACTAACATGATGAATTGAAAAAGTTGAATTTTCAACCAAAAAGATTACTTTTCAACGAAGAAGATTAACTTTTACCAAAAAAGATTAATTTTCATAAAAATAGACGGATTTTCAATTAAAAAAGATAAATTTTCAACTAAAACAAAGTCATTTTGAAAGCAATAGTTATATTTTCAAACAAAGTGATGAATTTCCAACTAAAATAATGAATCTCTAACTGCAATAGTTAAATATCAAACCGAAATTTAAAAAAATCTAACAAACACAAAAATGTAAGCAAAATAGTTAAAGTTTCAACTGGAAAAGTAAAATATTCACTGAAGAAAATTAATTTTCAGCCAAAGAAATAAAAAATTTCAAAAAAATATCTCATTTAGCAACCAAGGAGATGAATTTTGAATTAAAATGATGAATTTTCATCCAAAAAAATTCATTTTTGACCAAAGAGATTAACTTTGAACCAAGTAAGAAAATTTTGTTTTCAAAAAAGATGAATTCTGAATGAAAAATGTAGTATTTGATATTCCAACCAGGAAAGAATATAATGTTTAATCAAAAACAGTTAAATTCAACCCAGAAATGACTTTTCAGTATGAGTTAAATTTTTAACTAATGAAAATTTTTCAGTCAGGAGAGAGAGAAAATGGCTGAGAAATTGTTAAATTTTCAAGAAAAAAGATGAATTTTCAACAAACAAGATTAATTTTCTACCAAAAAGAACGAATTTTCAACCAAAAACGATCAATTTTCAACCAAAAATATAACAGTTAAGTTTTCAATTATAACAATTAATTTTAAACGAAGAAAAAACGAATTTTCAACAAAATAGTTCATTACAGTAATATGAAGTTACTTTTACAAATAAGGATTCACTGTACTTCAATTTTATATTGCAAATTAAAAAAAAAAAAAAGAAAATGCTCTCAAAAAAATTCCCTGACTTTAAAAAAATTGCTTCATGTTATATGCTTTAAAACAAAATAAATAAACGAAAAATTCGTCTCGCAAATAGATTCATCGGGAAATGATAACCTGTCGATAACCTGTGTTCATGATTGCATGATATATAAATAAAATTGTTCAAAATGGAAAATCTGAAAACTTCAGGTATCTGAGAAATGGAAGGTTATCTGAATAATATTTGCAATAATTCAATAATAATAAACAATCAATGGAACAAATCTCTGCAGCACTTTAAAATACATCAAGAATACGTCTTTCTATAAGTTTCTTTGAAAACTTTAAAATAGAAAAATTTTTTAACTCATTTTAATCTTATAGCAAAAGTTTAGGTTACTGGATAAACTATTTAAAATTTTTCATAAGGAATAATAAATTAAATATTTCAACAACCAAAATATGTACATTTGTATGCAAATAGGATTTTTATTTGATAAAGGGATACTTTACTTCAAGATCAAACTTTAGCCTTAAGTAAAGTAACCTTAAAGTTATTTGTAATTTTAAGAAAAAATTATTTTTCTTAGATTGACAGATATTATAAATTGAGAAAAAAAAGAAAAATGTATTATTCTATTTTAAGGAATTTACAAACAAAAGAACACGTTTTCCCAAACGCTTTACATTTGTAAATTTGAATGGGTTTTGATATTGTATATAAGAGAAAATCATATTTTGATAATAAATTTAAGAAGCCCTATAACATAACTTGAAATTTTTTTCGTGATTTGGCAACTTTTTCATGTTGAAAATGTAAAAACATACCCATAATGATTGCCCAGATTTTAATTTTTTTTTTTACAAATTTATGAGTTCTGCACAAATGAGTTATCCTCCGAAATAAACTCAAACTATAAAACATCGAAATTTTTAAAACTTGTGCATATTATATAGATTACAAAAAAAGTGAAATTTACCATTTTCCAACATTCTGCAATTAATAAAATTTTTAAACTGATTTCGGCTTCACGTTTTAGTATAGTTTTAGTATAATAGCTTTTTTATTTCTAAAATTTTTTATTGTTATCCACAAAATTCAACATCTTTTTTGAGATTTATAAAAACAACAATTTCTAAGAACAAGGAAAAAGAAAAATTAAATATAAAACAGTTGAATTTCAACCATAAAATATGATTTATCAACGAAAAAGGTAATTTTCTACTAAATAGTAAAATTTTCAAATAAATAGTTCAATTCGTAACCAAATATGTAAATTTTCTACTAAAGCAGTTGAATTTTCAACAAAAAAAGTTAATTTTCAAAAAAAAATTAAGTTCACTCCAAAATGTTGAATTTTGAAACCAAAAAGATGGATTCTCTAAAAAACAGTTGAATTTTTAGCCCAAGAGATTAATTTTTAACTGAAATGATAAATCTTAGAAAAGATTGATTTTTAAACACAAAGATTAATTTTTCTACCAAAAAAGACGAATTTTCAAGAAAATACATGAAGTTTTTACCAAACCTGTGAATTTTCAACTAGAAAAGATCGAATTTCAATTAAAAATATCACATTTTTGCCCAAAAAGGGAATAGTTACATTTTCAGTTTGAAAAATTGATTTCCAACCAAACAAAACTTTCTAACAAAATAGTGACATTTTCAATCGACGAGATGATTTTTTAAGTAATATGATAAATCCTAAAAAAATATTAATTTTTAAATAAGACGATTAATGTTCTACTAAAAAGTACGATTTCTGAACAAAATACATAAACTTTCAACAAATAGTTACATTTTTAACTAAAAGAGATACAAGTTTAACCAGAAATGTAATAGTTAAATTTTCATTCACAGTAATTAATTTTCAACTAAAATTTAACCGCATTTTCAAAAAAATAGTTGAATTTACAACCAGAGATGAATCCTCAACCAAAAAGAAAAATGAATTTTCAACAAAGTAGTTCAACTTTTAACCAATTAGTGAAATTTTTTACCAAAAAAGGTCGCTTTTCAATAAAATAGTTGCTTTTTCGCAAAAATAATTCAATTTTCAACAAAAAGTGGAAATTTGGACTAAGCGAGATAAATTCTCAACCAAAACTGTGATATAATAAAAAAATTCATTTTTATCAAAAAGTAGGTGGATTTTCTTATTGTATTCTATTAATTCTGTTCGCATTTAAGCGAAAATACGAGAAAAAGGGGAAGTTTCTTGAAAACAGGGGAAACAAGAATTCTTGGAAAAGAGGAAATATGGGAAATAGTGTGAGGTCTGAAATATGAAAGTGATTCATAAACTTATTAAGCTTAAGGGCGAAAGCAAAAAACTAATGTCAAAATAACTTTCAGAAGCCAATTCTTTACCAATTTTAGATTACAATTTTTAAAAATAATTTATTTTTCAAGTTTATTTTCTTTATTCAATTTCAAATTTTCCTAAGATTCTTGAGAAAGTTCAAAAACATTTTTGAAGATTTCAGATTGCAAATCAAAATTTCAAACAAAAATTTAATTTGCAAACAAATAGTTAAATTTCAAAAAAAAAAATCTTAATGAAGAATTTAATGCATAATTGATATTTCAACCAATAAATATTTTTATTTTAAATAAAAAACAGTTGAACTTATCCAAAAAAAAGAGGAATTTTCAATAAAATAGTTGAATCCTCAACCAAAAAAGATTAATTTTTAGCCAGTTGAGTTTTTAACGATGACAAATTAATTTTTTCATCAAAAGATACGAAGTTTCGATACAAAAGTTTTAATTTTTCAACAACAAAAAAATGAATTTTCCACAAAAAGGGTCAATCTCAAGCAAATAGTTGAATTTACAACCAATTCGATGAATTTTCCATCAAAAAGACGATTTTTCCACGAAATAGTTACATTTTAAACCAAAGAAATGCAATGAAAAAAACAATTTTTTAAATTAAATAAATAAATAGTAAATGTAATTTAAACTAAAATGATAATTTTTCAATCAAGACAATGAATTTTTTTTAAAGTAGTTCATTTGTAAACCAAGTAGTTGATTTTTCAACCAAAAAAGATCAATTCCCAGTGAAAAATGTAATGGATAATATTTCAATTCAAAAATATTTTAATTTTATATAAAAAACAATTGAATTCATGCAACACAGACGAATTCAAAGAAAAATTGAATATTTAAACAGAACAGATTAATATTCAAGGAAATAGTTACATTTTCAAGCATAGAGACGAATTTTGAACTGAGATAATGAATCTTCAACCAAAAAAAGTAATTTTTAACAAGATGTTTCACTTTCAAACAACTATTTGAATTTTCAACCAAAAATATGAATTCTGAATGACAAATTTAATATTTCATTAGTTACGTTTTTAAATAAGAAAATATAATATTTCTACCAAAAGAGATGAATTTTCAAACATCTTTTAAACTGAACCAAATTATTCCTTAAATTTAGAAAAATCATTCAAAATTAAAAGAATCGCCTAAAAATCTAGCAGATTTTTTTCAAAATTTGTAGGAATCTATAGAAATTTTTTGAAATCTTTAAAAATTACTTGTTAAAAATAAAATATCATTAAAAATGTTCCCAGGAATCTTAAGAAAAGTTTTTTATTTTCTTGATACCTTTCAAAAGTCTTAAAACGTTTTGTTTGAAATTGTTTGAAAATTTAAACAAATTTCTAAGCCAACATATCTTTTAAAATGATTCTAATTTTTCCTAAAATTGTTTTAAAATTCTTTAAATTAACAAAAAATGTTTTCAAATCTTCAAGATTATTTTCTGAAAAATTTGAAAATTTTTTGAGATGTTAAAATTTTTTTTAATAGCCCATAGCTACATGTACCAAAATTTCGGTAAAAATAGCTGCATTTTGTCGGTGCGAATAGAAATTCTCTTTTAAATGTTTTCTAAAAATTAATTTTTAAAGGTAAAATCATTACAAATTTTCCCGTGAATCTCAAAAAAAAATTTCTTATCATCTTGATACCATTCAAAATCAATAAAAAGTTTTAAAATTGTATTTTAAAATCTTCATAAACCTACATTTTTTTTGAAATTTTTTTCAAATCTTTTTTAATTTTCAATTATTTTTAGATTTTTTTCGAAAATTCTAAAACTTCTAAAAATCTTTTAAATTAATATTTTGATATCTTAAAAACTGGAAAAATGTTAAGAACAGAATTATTTTCCTAATATCAAAAAATCATGTACAATTAAAATTTTCTCTTTTATCAAAAATATTTAAAAACATTAGGATATAAATTTTATCATACAATAAAATTACTTATTCGAAAATTTTGATTTACTAAACTGATGGTGTAGAAAATTTGTAATCTTTAATAATAATAGATAAACAAACTGAAAACAGCCACAAAATTCATATTCACGCAATGTCGCAACCAATCACGTTTTCAAAAACAATTTATACGATATCTCGTGAATACAATTTTTTAAGAAAAGGATCACATGGCTAGCAAAATAATTGAAGGAAAATTAATACAGAAAATTATAGCTTTCAAACATCCATACAGGACATTTATTTATATAATATGTATTCATCAAATAAACAAGTGATATCGAATAAAAAATTTGTATTACTTAACGTACAGTGAAGCCTGGATTTAGCTCCCCTGGATTTTGCCCTTTCGAGAATTGACGCCGCGCCGTGGGGTTACATGAGCGGCGTTTGCGGGGGGATGTGCGCGTGGACTCAGGCGTGACAAAACAGAGAGAGAGAAACAGGAGATAGATAAAACAGGAGAGAGACAAAATAGTTCCGAGTCCCTGGATTTAACGTCAAGGTCAGTCCCAAAATCGGCGCTAAATCCAGGTTCGACTGTATTTGGTAATATATGAATTTAAGATTTAATATAAAGTATATGAAAAGATTTGATTAGGGGGTTGGGGCGGTACATTTTATAACATAACTTTTGCGGTTTATGGTTATTTTTGTATACCTGGCAATGGAAAAGTCGACCTGAACGACAATACCACTTCTCTTTTTGCTTTGAACAGCAGCTTATTACGCGTAAAATAAATCATAATTAAATTATTTCGAGTGAAGGAGCGCTTCTCATAAAAGTCGAAACATTTTATTAAAGTAAAGTACCGAATGAATATGTAAGATCTGTCATCTCTAGGTTCTTGTTTACGATTCTACGAGAGGAAACTCAAACGCCCCGGGGGCCAAATTATGACTTACGGTGTTGGGTGGGCCTTTATTTTTCGTTCGGCACTTGGTGTTTTTTTTCCTTTGTTTTAACTTTTTGGATATTCGACCCGCATGTATTTCGGTTCTCACTTTGCGCGAAACGTCCCAGAAACGATCAAAGGGCGCAAGGCTTCGACTATGGCTCGCATGACTCGGTCCAATTATCCGCAATTGCCGGAAACACTACACCAAGCTTCCAACACGCGTGTACTCACACCGATTTGAAAAAAAAATTATTTCTTACAGTCTTCAGTATTCATAAACCTATAAGCCTAAGATTTTGAAGTGTCAGTGAAAGCTTCTTGTTTTTCAGTTGTATGTTGCATGTTGCATGTGATGAACAATTTATAATTTTGAATAAATAGATATGAATTACGACGTGTCTGGAATAAGAGTTTATTTATTTAAGGATGATTTCAAAGAATTTCACAAGATTTGAGGGATTTTATGGGATTTTCAATTATTTCGAAAGATTTACGGGACTTTAATGATTTTTGACTATTTTAACAGATTCCAAAGAATATTAAAAGATGAAGAAATGTTAAGGGATTGCAAAGAATTTCGTAGGATTTCCAATGATTATAAATTTTCAAATTTTGAAAAAATGAATTAAATGAATCGAAATTTCAAGGGATTCCTCACGATTCCAAACATTTCAAGGTATTATGAGAAATTTTTTTTTCTTTAAAAGATTATATAGGACCTCCAGTTAGCTCAAAGGATTTACGGGATTTTATATTATTGTAAGCTATTTCAAGAAATTTCAAAGAACTTCAAGATATTTAAAAAACTTTGAGAAATTTAAAAGAATGTCTCAGGGCTTTCAATGACTTTAAGCTCGATTTTAAGGAATTTCTAGAGAACTTTGGGTAATAATTTAAAAAATATTTCGAAGGATTCTTAGCTTCCTAAAGAATTCCTAGGTTCCAAATTTTAAGAGATTTTAAGGTTTTTCGGGAAATTTCACAACATTAAAAGGATTTTTTGTAATATTCAAGAATTTGAAACATTTTCAATGATTTCAAAGATTCCTAGGGAATTATACGGTTTTATTAGAGAACTCTAAAAAATAAGTTCAATTTAATTTCTATTCAAGAGATTTTAAATGATTTCTACTTATTTTAATGTATTTTAACATTTCAAGGAATTTCAAAGAACTTTTTAGAATTTCCAAAAATTTCATGAGATTTCAAATAATTTTACAAGATGTAAGGGATTTTATAGGACCTCCAGTTATCTCAAAGGATTTACGAAGTTTTAAAAGATTTTGACTTATTTGAAGAAATTTCAAAGAATTTCAAGATATTTTAAAATTTCGTAGGATTTCCAATGATTTTAAGCTCGATTTCAAGGGATTTCTAGAGAACTTTGAGAAATAAATGAAACGAAATTTCAAGGGATTCCTAAATTTCTACTATCAAAGGATTGTAAGGTATTTCAAGGAATTTCACAGGATTTACAGGATTGTTTTTAATGTCAAAAATTTAAAAGATTTTGAGGGATTTTAAAGAATCCTAGGGAACTAAACGGTTTTATTTTCCGAAGAACTTTACTGAATAAGTTTAATTTAATTTACATTCAAGAGATTTCAATTGATTTATACTTATTGTAATGGATATTAAAGAATAAGTATTTATATATTTTTTTAAATACTCCAAAGAATTTCAAGAGATTTTGAACATTTTAAGGAATTTCAGAGAATTTCACAAGCTGTAAAAGATTTTACAGTACCTCCAGTTATGTCAAAGGATTTACGGGATTTTAAGAGATTTCAGGCTATTTTAACAACTTTCAACAAATTTCAAGATATTTCAGAAACTTCTGGGGATTTCAAGGAATTTCTTAGGATTTACAATGATTTTTAATTCGATTTCAAGGAATTCCTAGAGAATTTTGGGTAATAAAGGATTTTTAAAGGAATTCCCAGCTTCCTAAAGGATTCCTAGGTTCTTAATTTCAAAGGATTATAGGATATTTTAAGGAATCTTACAAGATTTAAAGGATTGTTTTTAATGTCCAAGAATTAAAAAGATTTCGGGGGATTTTAAAGATTCCTAGGGAAGTGAATGGTTTTATTTTTTAGAGAACTGTAATTAATAGATTTAATTTTATTTCTATTCGAAAGATTTTAAACGATTTCAAATTATTTTAATGGATTTTAACATTTCAAGGAATTTCAAAGAATTGTATAGCATTTCCAAAGATTTCAAGAGATTTCTAGGAATGGGGATGATCTTTTGTTTAGAGAACTTTAATAAATAAGTTTAATTTCAATCATATTGAAAGGATTTCAAATTATTTCATCTTCTTTTGATAGATTATCACCATTTTCAAAGATTTCAATGGATTTTAAGTGATTTCAACGATTTTATAAAGAACCCTATGGAGCAGAATGGATTTTATTTCAAGTGATTTCTACTAATTTCAACAATTAGAGGAATATGAAAGAACTTCAAAATTTCGAAAAATTTTGAAAATTTTAAGTTATTTTAAAAGATTCCAAAGATTTTCAGGAGGTTAATGAAATTTCAAGGAATATCAACACATTTTTCTGGATATCCTACAAAATTCTGTCAAATTCCTTGAAATTCTTGAAAATTCTTGAAAGTCTTTGAAATTCCTAAAAATAGTTTAAAATCTTTTAAAATCCCATTAAATCCTTTGAGGTAACAGGAGTTCCTATAAAATTCCTTGAATCTTGTGAAATTCTTTGAAATCCCTAGAAAGCTTTGAAATCTTATCAAATCTTTGAAGTTTTCGTAGATTTAATCAAATGTTATGCATAAATCTCCTAAAATTTCTTAAAACACCTTCGGAAATCAAGATTTATAGGATCTTATTGAAGCACCAAAGATTTCAAAAATTTATAAAATTTCAAAGCTTTCTAGGGATTTCAAAAATTATTTCTTAGAAAAGTCTAATGAATAAGTTTCGTTTAATTCATAGTCAAATAATTTAAAATGATTTCTACTTATTTGAATGGATTAAAAAAATTTGAAGTTATTTTAATAGATATCGAAGGTTTTTTAAGAGATATCAAGAATTTCAAGAAATGGCAAAGAATTTTTTAGGGTTTCCAAAAATTTCAAGAAATTTCAATGAATTTTATGGGATTTCGAGAGAACTTTTGGACATAAATTTATTTTATTTTTAAGGGATTTTCAATATTTTTTTACAAATTTTCAACTATTTCAAAGATTGCAAGGGTTTTCTACGGATTTTAATCTATTTTAAAAATGTTAATGGTTTCTACTTTTTACATTAATTTTTCCATATTTTTGTATTATTTATTGTAATGCTAATTATCTTATAATCGTTTTCTATATAATTAATTTATATAATGAATTTCTTCTCATCGCGAAAAAATGATAGGGAATTCATCATAGAAAAATCATTATTGGCCTAATACTGACTTTCCTATAATATTTTTTCATAATGGCAGTTTTCAATTTTGCAAGAAAGTCGATTTCGCTCCTTTCTTCGATCTCAGGTTTTCGTGTTCTAATTTATTTTTTAGATTTTTATAAATATGACATATTATTATTAATATAATAGCAATGATAATTAATGACAAAAAATTATCTTTCATTGGGAGAATAAAACGGTCAATAACTCAGGGACTACCCACTTATTTTTAGACAATCTCAGAATATCAGAACGTGCTGAATGATGGGAAAAATTGACTGGGTTTAAAAAAAAAGTTCTTTAGTATTTTGTACGAGTAGC
>JAABKJ010002115.1:0-28724 GCA_011634705.1 Andricus grossulariae
AATTCAAAAGCAACGCTTCTTCTTGGGAGGCTCTTGTACAGGATCGTTAGGATTTTCTGATTCGATCAGAGAATCTGTTGCCGTTCGGGTAGTTATAAATTTTCCTTACAATATACTCTGCTTTATACTAAATTTTTTAGACATCTCAATTACAAGGACTAATAATGACACTCTTTTAACAAACTGGTATCATAAAGAAACTTGGCCTGGTAGATACTAACATTTTTTATCACAACTTCCTTGGTCTGAAAAGAAAGGGATGATTTTTGGACTTATTGATAGCCCCATTAAATTATCTTCTCTACAATTTGGAGAACAAAACATCCATATATTACGAAAAACTTTAATTAACAATGGCTACCCACTTAACTTAATTATTAGATCAATTAAAATTAGAATTGACAACATTTATAATTTAGGTAACAAAATTGGCTCGCCACTTTCCAAAACCTTCACGGTTATTCCATATATATCTGGCATTACGGACAAAACAGGTAATATTTTAAGACAGAAAAATATTAAGGTCATTTTGAGACCTACTAAATCTTATTTTAACCTTTTCCGATCCCCTAAGGATAAATTGGACATTTTTCACGAAAGAAATATTGTGCACTGTTTTAACTGTTCATACTGTGACTGCTGTTATATTGGGGACACTAGTAGACCATTACACTATAGAATTAAAGAACATCAACGTCATGATTCTAATGGAGATAATATCACGGCACTTGAAAGACGCAGAATTGGAACAGGTCATGACTTTGATTTTCAGCATCCAAAAATATTAGCTTCGAAAAAAATGTGTACAAACGCCGTACTATTGAATCTTTTTACATTAACGAGGAAAGAAAATGTGTTAATCTCAGATATGAAAACTCCAAACGACCGGATTTCTGTAGTCTATTATGTAAAAGGTAACTTCATTTCACTATTACATTTTTAATATTTGTTATTGATTTCGAATTTTGCGCCTAACTCTTCGACTATGTTCCATATTTATTGACTATATGAATGTACTTACCTGACCCTTTATGGATGTCTTTGGAAACACTTGTTGAAATTTTGACACTTGAAAGACTCTATTTTGCAAACACTGGTTGCTTCTTGTAATCATTTTTTCCACAAACTTCACTAAAATATGAAACTTAAATTTATTTGAACCTTTTGGTTCACTCCAAAATCACAACAATGTTGTTCTTATATTTATCTTTGGTAAGTCTTTGTTTTGCTCAAATTTAATTGCACTTCGTTTTTGTTACCATAACCATAATAAATATATATAAATATAAATAACCATAACTTAATTCTACATGTTTTTAATTATTTGGACCTTTGACACCGAAAACTTATTTATATGCATACAATATGAGGTCGAAACTGATAAGAAATGTTTTATGTAGAATAATAATTATCCTCTCCATTTAAGTAATGACATAATATTTCTAAACGCATCCATGAGAAATTTGAATACAGGTTTGTCGCAAAATTCTTACGTATCATTGAGTCTATAATCATAAAAAAATTTGGTAATATTTCTGTTTTTTTTTATTCATTTAAATTTTGTGTACAGTTTCGAAGATTTAAAGTTGATCCCAAAGAGTTTTATATATATATACATATATATATATATGTGTGTGTGTGTGTGTGTGTGTGTGTGTATTAATTATTGAGCATAATTTCCTTTTACACTTATGCGTTTCTAAACTTTGAATAATTAGAGAAGATAATTTAAAAAACGGGAATAAAGAATAAAACCATATCTGCAAACCAACTTCACGCTGCGAACAGAATGTATTTGCTGTGAACACTTGTATAATAATATTATTATTATTATTATTAATATCCTGATGAGAAAAATTTTTCCTGGATAAGCATTTGTGACATATCGTGTATTGCATGCCTTCCATATTATCATGGTAAAAATAAAGATCGAAGATAAAGAAAAAGCAAGAGTAGTGGTAAAATAAGACACGCGCCTGAGTAGACGTCACCAATCAATGTCCAGATGCGAAGCGATTATGTCGTCCATCCTTGATGCAAGAAGTGGGGTCCATTCAATTGGTGGCGTGCGGATAAATTAATTAATGTAATTAGTATATAAATCTATAGGGGAATGTCGACGATCTGTATTCAATATGTGAATGTGTGTGACATTTCCACTTCGAGTGAGTGACTGACCGATCCAGTGACCGCTTGTTAGCAAAAGTGGTCAAGAAATAGAGAAAAGAATGAGTTTAATGAAATGTCATTTAGTCGAACAAATCGCCTGCTATGTACAATTCATTTTCTCCTTGCCAGTAAAGAACATTCTAAGGATTCATGGAATTCTTTGTCTATTTAAAAAAAATATTAACTCTTTAGAACTCTCTTTAAAACTTTCTTTAAAAGTCTCTTCTTTCTTTGAAAGTATTTAATTCAATACTAAGATTCAATATGTGGAGCTCATACTTATATGAATACAGTAAAAAATAAGATCTTCAAACTAATTCTTGTACTATTTTTTTTAATATGTCACAGTAAACCCTAGGATAGCAAACTCGTTGGTTAGTCATGACCGACTTAAAATTTCTAAAGCTAGTAATGTTTTAGAAAAGTTTGAATTTCAGGATGGAAAAAAAATTTTACTTTTCAGATACGTTTATTAGGCTATAAATTGATATGGCTGTATGAATCGATTTTTCTTTTTTCAACATTGTTTCTTCAGATTTGCTTATTTTCTACTCCGACTCTTGAAAGAGTTTTAACTTCTTTGAAAAAAAAAATGAAATAGGTGAATTTTCACTTAAAAAATTCATCTTTAACTAAAAAAACCAATTATTAACAAAAATGTTTAGTTTTCATTTACAGACAAAAATTTTTCACTGAAATAATGCATTTTCAACTAGAATAATTACATTTTCCGGTTGAAAAAATTATTTTTAACAAACGAACAAAATTTCAACAAAATAGTTAAATTTTCAACCAAAAGGATGAATTTTCAACTAAGATTATGACTTAGCAAATAAAATAAATTTTCAACCAAGAAGATAAATTGTATACCAGGAAGATTAATTATCGAACAAAAGAACGATTTTTCAACCAAATAAGTGAATATTCAATCAAATTGTTAAATTTTTATCTAGAAAAATAAATTTTCAATCAAACAGTTGAATTTTTAAATAGAACCGATAAATTTTCAACCACAAGTCGAAAGTTAAAAGAAGTGATGTTCAACCAAAAAAAAAACGAATTTGATAAAAAGATAGTTAAATGTTGGACGTAAGAGAACAATTTTTAACTAAAGTGGCCAATCTTCAATAATAAATGAAATTTTCAACAAAGTAGTGAAAGTTTCAACAAAGTAGTTGAATTTTTAGCCATAAAAGATCAATTTTTAACCAAAAATGTAATATGTAAATTTTCAGTTAAAAAAATTAATGAACATGGGTTTTCGGTATCTAAGATAATAAATTTAGATGAAGCCTATAACTGAAACATTCAATGTTATCAAACGTTCAACAATACATTTTATAAGATGCAAGAAGATTTATTTAAAAAATTATTTTCCAACAAAAAAGAAATTTTAACAAAATAGTCAACTTTTCAACCAAGGACATGAATTTTCAATTTATATCGTGATTTCTGGACGAAAAATGTAATAGTCGATATTTCAACCTCAGAAGATTTTAATCTTAAATCAAAAACCGTTAAATGCAACCACAAAAGACAAATTTTCAACAAAATAGTTCAATTTCTAGCCGAAATAGATTAATTTTTAAACATTAAGTAATTAAACATGAAACTTCTATCAAGAAGAGATAAAGTTTTAAACCAGAAAAGGAAATTTTCTACAAAACAGTTGAATTTTTGACGCGTAAATATAAATTTTTAACAAAAAAAGTTAGCTTTCAATCACATAATTGAATTTTCTACTAAAATAGCTTATGTTTGAACCCAAGGAAATAAATTTTGTGAAAAAAAAACCAATTTTTACCCTTAAAAATTAAAAAAAGAATGGTTTTCAACAGAAGGAATTAGGATTTAAAATTATTAACGGAGGTTTTTTGTAATAATTTTCCCGCTACCGAAAAGAAAAATTTTGAAGAAAAAAAACTGCTTCAACCCAGAAGAACACTTTTAAATAAAATTAAAGAATTTCCAAAAAAAGCTGATTAATTTTCAACCAAATAGGTGAATTTTCAATCAACAACATGAAGCTTTTAACCAAAAATATTAATTTTCTACCAAAAAAGATGAATTTTTAACCAAATAGGTCCATTTTGATCTTAAAAATATACATTTTAAACCAAAAATAGAATTGTTACATTTTCAGGTAAAAAAATGTATTTGTCAATACATGTATTTTCAACCAAATAGTTGAATTTTCAATCAAATAGTTCAGGTTTTAACCAAAACGATGAATTTTCAATTAAAAAAGATAAATTTGCAACTAGGGATGGAAACGTTGAATTTTCAAGTAACAAAATGAATTTTTTACCTCAAAAACTTATTTTCAACCAAAGAAATGAACTTTTTACAAAAATAGTTGAATTTTCAACGTAAATCATGAATTTTCAACAAAAAGATCCATGTTCTAACAAAATAGGAGAATTTTCAACGAATTACATGACGTTTCAACTAAAAAAAAAAAATTTCATACCAAAAATGGAGTATTCAAATTTTCAATTATTAAAATCAATTTCAAATAAAGAAATAAAAAGTTTCAACAAAATAGTAGGAAATTATTTGAACTACTTATATGTAAAATAATTTAAATTACCTGGATGACTCTAAATTACAAGTTAATTACATGGATTACCTGAATTACTTCCAATTACGTGGATTAACTTGTATTATCCGAATTATTTGGACGACAGGTGGATTACTGTGGATTACTGGAATTACAAGTGGATTTCTCTAGCTTCAAACTGGATTACTTACAATTTATTAATTACTCCAATCAGGCGCTGATCGGATAATATAGAGGGGGCCAGACTAGTTCTGTAACGCTGCTTTAGCCGGGCTCTATTTAGAACTGCTAACAAGGTCCTAACCGGAATACCTATCCACCGCCCGTCTAGACCCTCTCTGTTTTCCGGTACGCTCAGCATTCAGCTGTGATATAAATATATGTGAAAAACTATTTGTAAACAACAAAATGAATAAGAACATTTTTATACATACTAAGTTTGGCTGCATAATTTCAAATATGTACATTTTGTTGATAGAAAATCGTTTTTTGCATATATCCTGACTAGAATATACTGGTCCAATTATTCTAGTGAGATTCTGAACACTGCCCTAATCGAAATAGGGATGAATATCGGGCGATTCCTACAAGGTTCGATCTTGAGAATCGAATTATTCTGATGCGCAATTTGCTGATAAAGTAAACCATCCGAAATCTGTATAGAAGCCTTGCATATTGATTTGATCCAGTTGCCGCATCAAATTGATCAATTGGCATTTACTGCGGTATTATGTAAATGAAAATCGATTGGGTTCAAGCAATAAATATATATGTACGAGAAAAATCCTGATTTTTCTGAAGATCATTAATGTCCATTGAGACGTTTAGTCGCGTACGTACTTAGAACGATTTGAGTAAATCACGTAGCATCTCGTAATAATTCAAGATAATACCGGTAATCTCCTTTTCTTGCGTATTGTTCAATCTGCTTCTGCGACTGCAATGATTGCGCAAAAAATTCTAACAGCTGTCCACCTACGGCAGCTCGTAAAGCGGACGGTTGAGTATGAGTACATAAAAGGGACCTGACTTTCCTTACTGTAAGAAAAACCTGCTCCAGATACCCGCCATTGCGTGCGTTCGAAATGCGTCTCCGACGTAAACGGAGTGAGGATCCTGGAAAAAAGGAGTGCCGTGTTCTAAGTAAGCGGAAATAAATCAGCACGGCGCTTCTGCTCTTATCCACAAGCTGGGAAACAAAGTGGATTCGCGGCATGCAGTCTGCAACAATTCTAGCCCATAAAAATGTCTTTCTTTCAACAAAAAAGAAATATTTCAAAAATGTCTGTTGCAATATATTCTTCATATAAGAAAATACTATGGCTGTGAAAAATGTCAAAATTGAAATATACATTTAATGACCCCGAATCCATTTTCCATTTTGTACATTGTTTTACAAAAAAAGCATCAATTTTTTCTTTAAATCTCTATAATTTTTGATCTAATTGAGGTATTTATCGTTTTTTTTTTATTTCAATAGCGCTCATTGCCTTCCTTTGGAATCTATCGAAAAATATTAAAAAAGGAAGATATCTTGTGAGTTTTATGTGGGCTAAATAACGTTTGGGGCTAGGAGACTTATTTTTCCTCATAAAATCGAATTTTCTAATTTTGCTCGCAAACAATGAGAGATGCGAAAAATTTGTAAGGTAAAAGTTTGCACCTATAAAAATGTTCTATGAAAAAATACAAAAAGAGCAAGATTCAAAAATTTTGCGTAAAAAAAAATCTCCGGGTCTCAAAAATGGTTTAGCCTGCATACAATTGATAGGATGCATTCTATTAGCAGAAAATTTTCAAAAATATTGAGAAGAATCCAGAAAATCATTTTTATTTTTTCCTTCAAATTTTGAAAACATGAAAAAAATATTTTCTGAAAAATCCGACCTTTGCTATTCTTTCCAATATTGTCGAAGAGTTTCTGCTTATAAAAAAAGGCATCCTATCAGCTTTATGCGGGCTAAACCATTTTTGAGTCCGAGGGAATTTTGACCCCTGAAAATACAATTTTCGAATTTTTCTCGTGAATGATGCAAAATATGGGAATGGAACGAGAGGTGTTTTAATAGACGTTATACTTCTTCGAATGCAGAATTCTATAGTCACTGAAATTATTGATCTACTAGAAAACCATCCCATATTTGATGGGATCTCATTTTAAAACTGCAAAATTATCATGGCTAGAAAATTTTCTTAGTGATAGACATAATCTGGATTGAATATTAAGAAATAAAAATAAGTAGGTAGAGATTGAAGAATACTCTGTATGGAAGTTAATTAAGGGTATCGAAGATTGGGCCCAGCATTACTGACATCTAAATGGAAATGTCTGTGTTGCCTGGGAAATGTTAATGTTGTGACTCGGTGTACCTATTGAGCGCATGTCACGATCGGCGACCGACATTAAATTACAGGTAATTAATGTCGCGACCTGTACTCGCGTCCGTCGATCCCTCGATACCAACTGGGCAGGAATGTAGGCATTTATCGATCTTGCCAGATCCGCAGATTTCGCTTTCGTTTTTCGCGATCCGCGCGGTTTGTTAGCGCCGCGGATCGCAGGTGAGATCAAGGGATAACGCCACTACCTTCGGCCTTCGAGACGAAAGCTACCGGAGATGCCGCGGATTACACGGCACCTACGCCGCCTAGGCGCGTTCTTTCTTTCTTTCTTCCTTCGAGATTCATTTCAGCCTCACGACCACAAAACCTTCAGTGATTTTGAATTCAATTTGAGAAATCCATTCTGAAGCACACTTAACTCCCGATATAAGACCGCATGAAGCATTTCTGTTGGATTTGCATTCTGTTGGGTTTCTGTTGGATTTTGTCCCCGCGGCTCTTCTCATCATGAAACTGCGGAGGCTATCATTTCTAGGAATATCGTATACCGGGGGGTCTTATATCGGGAGTGAAGTGCAGAGGAGACTGTGTTGTTTCATAAAAAATAAAATAGCAGTGGCTGTAACTTCAGGTTGAATTCGAAAGCTGAAGTAATTCCAGAACCGCCAATCACAAAACTATTGCCCCAAACAATCTTTTTTTTAAGTTAGTTGTCGTGTCGACAGTTAAATCTTCGGAAAAAATGCCTCATGAAAGAAAAAACATTATTTTGTATAAAAAAAGTTTACAATTCACGAACAATAATAATTATAATATTTTTGTAATTGAAGTTTTTCTTACTGTCTTCTGAAAAATTAGAAAAAATTAGTCATAGTAGGCGCTGGGTGCCTACGGAAAAGAGTTTGATAACTTAATGAAAAATTAATTAAGTCGCCAAAATATCCCCCACCCATAATTCCTCTCCACTCACTTCCCCTACTTCTCCTTGCCTCTCTTTTCCTTCTTACCCTCCCCTTATTTCACCCTTCACTCCCTTACCAATTTTTAAAATGATTAAATAATCTTTGGACATTGTTATTTTTTCAAAAAACAATTTTTTTTACAAATTGTTTGAAGGATTTCAGCTGTAGACAAACTTACTTTTGGACTTGAAATATTAGAGTTGTGAATATTTTTCCGGGAAAAAAGGCGAAATTCATTGCAATTTTACAATTTTTCAAAAATTGGTAAGAAGTGATATTAAAAAAAAATGCAATTGCAAAGAAATTTGTTAGGATAAATGTTTTTTGTATGTTTAAAATCGTTTTAATTATTTATCTTCAATAATGTTTTTCATTTCAAATGACATCATCAATAATATTATTTTGATTCTTCAAAAAATAGAAGAGCTATATTTGTCTGAAATCTGATTTTTGGTAAGACTACTACCATAAAAAGTTTCTGTCATGAGATCTCGCATATATTATACTAAAAAACTGATTGGTTACGACACTGCGTGAATATCACTTTTATTGGCTGTTTTTAGTATTTTTCTCTATCTATGAATAATGATTACGAATTTTGTGCACCATTAACTTTGTGAATAAAAATTTCAAAATAAGTAACATTATTTCATTAATAAATTAATTTTTAAATGTTTTTACAAACGATTGATGCAATAAAAAAATTTAATTGTAAATGATTTTTTATATGGCAAATATTTAAATTCCTAATACTTTGTTACCGCACTATAATTTGTAAACTTTTTCACACTTTTAAAGAGATGAGAAAAAATCGAATTATGGACATAAAAGTTAGAAAATATTATTTCACAAAGTGTATGCACTACTGGTAAAAGTAAAAAACATGTTCAATACTGACAACAACAAAAATTGGCGGTACCGATGATAAGATTTCTGCAAATATTAAAAATTATTTATATTTCATTTTGCAAGATTATCGTTAAATTTTGAAGACTTAAAAATGTTTCAAAAACGAATCTCGAAAACCTCAAGATTTTTTTTTTAATTTTCCAGGATTTCAAACAATGTTAGGAACACAGAATTTAAAGAAAAATATTTAGGAGTCTTAGAAGTTTTGAGAACATCTGAAAATAAGTTAAGTCTTCGGAAGATTAAAAAAAATTAGAATTAAATTTAGATTTTTAAAAATTGAAAAAGGAGAATCTTTTTAAGAATTTTAAAAGAATTAAAGAGAATCAAAAATAATTTCTTAAAATTCCTTGAATAACTCTAAATTATTTTTTCTTTTCCTTAATTAATTTCCAGGAAATATTCAAAAAGATTTCCAAAATTTTCTAAATAGAACCCGGAAGATCTGAAGGTAAGTTTTCAAAAGATTTTATAGAAAAAAGCTTATTAAAAAATTTTTCGTAGAAAATTAATCTTGTTTGAAAATTCATTCTTCTTGAATGAAAAGGCAACTGCATGGTTGAAAGATTATCTGTTTTATTGAAAATTTATATTTGAGGGTTAAAAATTCAACTTTGTTGCCGGAAATTCGCATTTTTGGTTTGAAATTTCATCTCATTTGGTAAAAGTTTCATGTTTAATTATTTAATATTTGAAAATTATTCTATTTTGCATAAACATTTAACTATTTTGTTATTGGTCCTTTTTTGGATAAATTTAACTAGTGTTTGATTTCAAATTGAAAATTTTCTGGTTAAAATATTAATTATTACATGTTCTGTTGAGAATTTATTCTTTGGGTTGAAAAATCATCTATTCCCCAATCAGATAATCCAACTACTTTTGAATAAAGTTATACTTTTTTTGGTTGAAACGTCAAAAATTATATTTTTGATTCGCAATTCATCTCGTTTGGATAAAAATTCTAATATTCAGTAGAAAATTTAATTATTTTAGAAAGTACAACTATTTTGTTGAAAAATCATATTTTTTTGTCAAAAATTAAACGTCTTGGTTTGAAATTGAATAAGTTTGTTGAAAAGTAATTTTGTATTAAAGATTCAGCACGTTCGTTAAAAATTTTCCTCTTTGATTGAAAATTAATCTCTTTTGTTCATTGTTTTATTGAAAATTCGTCTTTTTGGTAGAAATTTAACCTTATTGGTTGAAAGTTCATCCTTTTTGATTAAAAATGCAGCTGCTTGGTTGAAATAATATCTTTTTTAATTGAAAATTCAACTATTTCGTTGAGAATTAATATTTCTGGGTTAAATTAGACTATTTCAGATTTAAAGTTTAAATATTTTTTTATTTATGAATATTATATTTTTCTTTGCAAATGAATCTGTCTTTGGTTAAAAATTCTACTTAAAAAGAATCATCAATTTAGTTGAAAATTGATTACTCTTGTTGAATATTTACATAACTACTTTGCTCAAAAATTTTTATTTATTTTTTTGTTTTTTGGTTGGGAAATAATTTTCTTCACTGAAAATTTTACTATTACATTTTTTGTTGAAGATTAATATTTTCTGGTTGAAAATTTAACTTTTTCGTAGAAAATTCGTCTTTTTAGTTTGAAAATTCAACAATTTGGTAGAAAATTAAACGATTTTGTTCAAAATTGAACTTTTTCTTCGAAATTCATATTATTGATTGAAAATTCACTTACTTAGATGGAAAATTGAACCGTTTGGGCAAAACTCAAACTATTTATTCAAAAGTTTTACTATTTTGTTAGAAATTAATTTTTGTTGGTTAAAAATTAATTTTTTATCTGAAAATTTAGCAATTCCATTGTTGGTCGGAAATTTTCTTCTTATAAGTTGACAACTCAACTGTTTGGTTGAAAATCCAACTACTCGTCGACACAAATTTAAATTTGATTTTTTTTATCAGAGAAGTGAAACGTGTTTCAATACTAAAACTTCAAAATGCATACATTTTCCGAAGTACAAAGCTGTCTTCCGCTTTCCTACTTTATTTACTCTTTTTTTCTATCTTGAAATTATCCTCGGATATTGCCCAGCCTTTCTCGCCATCCAGGCACCGATTCGTTCAACGCGTCGATGCTCCAGCACTTGCACGCTGCGTTTATCATGCGCTCGCTCGAACTACGTCACGTGCGATTAAGATTTTCTCATTACGCGATTACGCGCGCAATAATATCGCCATATTGCTCCCCAGCGTCGCGACGTTGAGCGAAAATCGTTCCGCTGTACCACCAAAGAATAAGGAATTATATGTAATTTCTTCCAAGAGCAGTTAACATTTTTAAGACTGAATCTTATTTTCTAGGAGAGTGAAAGGCTATTTTAATATGTTTATTTTATTTTAATGAGTTAGTAGACGAGCCAGTAAATGAATCAGTAATTAAATTATTAAAGGAATAAATGAATTAGTTGCAAAATTATTGCAGAAAATTCCATTGTGTATAAAAAATTCCATACCTCCAAGTTATTTATTGAATTAAGAACTTTAATATGAGAGTCACCACATGACTTAGTATCAGAGATCATTTAAAAACGAAAAACGCGAAGAGTTTAACCATAATGGTATTAGGATTTTTTGCTTCCCTCCTCGAGGGCAGCTCGATGGAACTTGTGGGATAAGCCTTTGCGCAGCGTGATCCAGTTTTTTGTTCGACTAAATTCATGAGCGATTAACTATGATTATACATTGAATTACATTGAAAACTGCTTGAGATAGTCATACTCTTATTTAGTTTGCTGAATTAAGTTGACGATTATTATCCTACTGGCAAGATTATACGCGTGCATTAGCACGCGGAAAGTATAGCATTGCCAATTAATAATATGCAAATACGAAGAAGAGACTACTCATTATTCCAAGTTTCAATTTTACAGTTTGATCACTTAAGAAAAAATAATCTGAGATGCATGGTTTTATTTTGCAGGTATTTTATTTTGCAAATATGGAGTTTTTAATAATTTTTCATACTTTTGGATTGCTTGGAATTCTTTTAAATTCTTTCAAATCCTTTTCAATTATTTTATCTCCCTTAAATTCTTTCAAATCATCGGAATTTCTTGAATTCGTGGAATTAATGCAAATAATGCAAAGAATTTCGAAGAATTAAAGGAATTTAGGAAATTCTATAAATTCAACGAATCGAAGAAATTCCAAGATCATATGAATTCTGGGAATCCAAAGAATTCAGAAGATTCGAAGGAATTTAAAGGATTTAGAGAATTCAAAGAATTTTAGGAATTTAGAATCTTCAAGGAATTCAGGGAATTTTTAATATTCAAGGATATCAAAGAATTCCGAATATTCAAGGAATTAATGATATTCAAGGATTATAGGAAAGTCAGAGAATTTCAGATCCTTTCGAATTCAACGAATTTTAGGAATTTGGGGTCTTCAAGGAATCCAGGGAATTCAGAATATTCAAGGACATCAAAGAATTCCAAATGTTTGAGGATCTAGGGATATTTAAGGATTAGAGGAAATTCAGAGAATTTCAGATCCTTTTAAATTCTCTTCACTTCCTTAAAATCTGCTAAATTGCTGTGAATTCCCAGATATATATGAATTCATCTAAATTCTCTGAATTCTCCTAATTTCTTGAATTCCTGCAATTTCCTGAATTCTGGAAACTCCCTGGATTCCGAGGACTTCAAAATGATGCAAAGAAACCAGAGGAATTCAGAAGAATTGAAGAAATTCAATAAATTCAGAATATTTAAGGATAACAGAGAATTCCGCATATTCAAGGAAGTTAGGATCTTCAATACTTATAGGAAATTCAGAAAATTTTAAAGGATTCAGAAAATTTAACGAATTTAGAGAGATCAGAATATTTGAGGTGAACAGGAGATTAAGAGAATTCAACGAATTTAAGGAATTCCGAATATTTAAGGAATTCAGAGAATTTAACGAATTCCGGTATTTTCAGGATTGCAGAGAATGTAAGGAATATAGAGTATTCGAGGAATTCAGGATATTCCAGGATTTTAGAGAATTCAGAGAATTTGAGGGATTTCAGACCGTTGAGGGAATTCAGAAGAATCCAGGAATTTATGGAATTCAAAGAATTGAAGAAATTCAGAGAGTTTTAGGAATTCACAGAATTTCAGGGCTTTCAGAGCGCTAAGGGAAATCAAGGCATTCAGAATATTTAAGGATTTCAGGGAATCAAAGATTGTAGAGAATTTGAGGAATTCGAGGAATTTGCCAAATTTGCATTGCTCGAAATATAAAATTCAAAATTTTCAAAAAAAAGCAAATGTTTTTAATTTTAACTTTTTAAAGCTGGGAATTTTCAATTTTGAAGGCTATACATTTCATATTGTATCACTTTTAAAAAATTCGAATGCAAACATTTTTAATATTAAACGCTATAAATTTGACAATGGTTTATTTCTACATTGCAAAATTGATTAATTTTCAGTTTAAAATTATAAGTAATTAAATTATTCAAATAAGTAAGCCTAAGAATAAAAATGTCACAATTTTTATAGTTTTCAAGCCTTTGAAAGTGTAGAATTTTAGTTGTTGAATAGTAAATAAAAAATGAGGAAATTTTGTTAATTTTTATATCAGTATGCTTGGAATCTTTTCTTTTGGTTCGATAATCTTCGAATATGGTTGAAATTGAAGGTCTTAGTATGTAGACGTTTATCAAAAAACAAAATTTTATATATTGTAGAGATGCTTTTTGTTATCAGAGGTTGAAAAATAAGCAAAATGAGGAAATTTCGTTTCATTGACAACTATTCTGGGGGCCGATAATGTAACTTCTTCACTTTCCTTTCCACTTTCACTGTCCGGAAATTCACGATGCTTGGCATGTAGATATGCATTCAAATATAAAATTTGCTATATAATAGTATTGTCTTGTTGTTGTCAGTGTATAAAAAATTATAAATTTTTTTGTACCATCATGATAGAATCTTTTTTAGAGGTTTGATTCACTTAACAAATATGCAAAATGAAAGGTCTTGGCATGTAAACGTGCATTATGCAATAAAATTTGCTGTTTTAACTTTGCTACGTGTTTCATTTTATTGACAGTTGGTAAAAGAGTTAGCGATAAAGTATTACAAAAAGGTGGAAGAAAGAGGAAAGATAGGGCCATAGAGTTAACGCGATGGGAAGAAGAAATAAGAGATTTTTTTAGAGATCGATGGATAGGTGTAGTAGAAAATATAGATTTTGAAGAATCAGAGAAAAGAGATTGAGAAAAGCAGGTAATAAATAGATGAGA
This sequence comes from Andricus grossulariae, assembly GCA_011634705.1. Classification (NCBI taxonomy): domain Eukaryota; kingdom Metazoa; phylum Arthropoda; class Insecta; order Hymenoptera; family Cynipidae; genus Andricus; species Andricus grossulariae. The sequence goes on from JAABKJ010002115.1 coordinate 14,213, forward strand.
GAGAATAGGGAAAACAAGATACAATAATTGGTATAAGGTGATAAAAAATAAGGATAGCCAAAATATCTGGAAACAGATTGGAGAGCAACAGACATTTCTTATTTGTTCAGATTATTGTTCAGGATGCTTTTCTTTTTTCTTGTTTTCTTGGGCTTCTTCCTGCCATCATTCACATCAAAATATATCTGATACATTTGTCCTTTTCCTTTAATATTGTCTATTTCTGGTTTTATAATTATGAGGAAGAATAATTTTTAATTTAACAGAAAAGGTTTCATATGAAAGCATGAGACTCTACATGGAAGGATCGTCTTTAGAAGTAAAGTGCTATGAAGATAAAAATATTCTTTAGTTTATACCAGAAAAATTATATATTTTAATCGGCATCCAACAGACTTTAACTCTCCAGGCGAATATTTTCAATGACCTAATGAATGAAATAAACTTAATTGACAAAAGATTTATGAAAATGGTTTAGATTTGAAAATTGTAACGGAAAAAGCACGAGAAAAAATAATTCCTCAGGCCCTTGACACCAACTGATGTTGTATGCGCATTTTTATATGCTGAAATTTTACTGTACATGTGCAACCTTAAACTGATGATTTATCATTAAAAATAGTTATTGTTTATAATAACTATTTCTAAAATAACCCACGTTTACCTATATATTGATTCCGTTTCACAAAAATCCCTGTCCTTGTTCGAGTGATTGTAACAACATTATACAAAGGTACAAAATAAGAGTCCCCAATTACTGTTATTAACTTAATCACTCACCTATTCTATTACTCTTTTCATTACACAAAATGCTTTACAAACTGGATCACCTGCGAGTCTTGCACGCCTGAAACAGATACAAAGAAAATATTAATTAAGAAATTGAATTGATTGCAATGTATTCCAAGTATCAGATAATCTCGATGAAAACATTATTTTACTTATGCGGCCTTTCGATCAAAGCACTGATAGTCTGATACCTTAGAAACTGGCGCGAAGGATAAAAACAATTCCCATTAAGAAAGGCAATAAACGTTTCTTTTAAATTTATCAGCAGTAACTTATTCCAGTCGCACGGCCAATAATTACGGAGTTCACTTATCGATAATTATTGCAGGGCGATCTACGACGATGCTTATATTTCTAACACTTTTTCAGCGGAATAGTATCGCACGGTGAGTGCTTAACTGGTATGGTTCTTAGAGAGGGATTGGTGAACGGGTCCTGAGAACGGTCGAGTGGAGGAGACCTGATTGAGAGCAGCGTTGATCGTTCGATGTGATACGATTTTATCTTTTAGATAAGCTACCGTACTGCCACGCCGTCGATCCCTCGAAGGGTCTTCTCGGGCCCGATAATAGAGATCTAAAGACGTATGTCTCTAGTCTCTAGTAGTTGACTTTGATGCTCCAGAAGATAGGATATCCTCAGCCATCGGTAATTGTAATCGATTTCACGCTCCGTCACTCTTTTCTTTTCTACCTACTAAATAAGTATGTGTATAAACAACTCGAGTGGCGAAGAAGGTGTTACTCAACAAAATGTAGAAATCTGTTTAGATGGAAGATCAGATTTTCTTCAATCTAAATTTGAAGCCTAGAAAGGCTTGGATATTCAAACTGTTTGAAACACATATAAGTTTTTATGCAGTGATGGAATTAAAAGATTAGGATATGTGTCCCAATGACTGTGCTACAATCAAGCTTTTCTCTTATTTTATAATGAAATAACAAGATTTTTCTGTGTAATGCTATAGAATAACGTAACGTTTTAAAAAAATTTTAAATTGTACAAATAAGATTGTTGAGCTATTACTGCGGTTTAAAAAAAACAGTTGACGTATTACTACAAACCAAGATACATCCCTTCTGCGACAAGTATGGAAAATTATAAAATATAACAGATTCTCTATCTAGACAAAACATGATTTTGAATCAAATTCTATACATTTAGGGAAAATTGGATCAAAATCTATCAAGGCGTCGAACTGAAATAAGTTATATAAGCATATTTGATACAGATCCTATATTAAATCGAATCAAACAAATTCTATCAGCACATTTCATAAAAATTCTATCTAATTCAAGAAAAAAAATTTCACGAATCAAAATGTTTTTAGGATATTGCTATTAAATTTTATCCATCAAGAAATCTTTTATTATATATTGTATTATATTCAAGAAAACCATCCTAACAACATATTCTCATTATTATTATTATTATATCATTAAGCCGTTTCCCTTTCGGGGTAGGCGTGAATTGCTCGGTTGGATAGTAGTAATGTGTGGATGGGTATATAGGTATAGGGTAGATAGGTATATAGGTGTAAGGTATAATCTTGTTGTAACATCAGTCTCACCAAAACTTCTGTTACTGGGGGGGGGGGGAACCGAGATTCGCAATTGGTTGATGTTTTATGCTGAGAAGGTCACCAGTCTTCAGATTCTCGTTAAACCTCTATTGAATCTTATCTACAAAGAAATTGTATGATATCCTATCTTCCACAATTTCGGAAGTTTTAATCAAATTTAAACGAAATTTTAATTTTATTCGTCCTGCAGACGGAGTCAAAATGATTAATTAAACATAAAAATGTTTTATGCATGGTCTAAAATTCCATTTTATATGAAATCCATTCTTTCTTAACTTATTGGAACATTTTCTAACAATTGACACAGCAACATCCTTTTTCAAAAACTAAAGGTCAAATATATTGTCATCTTTATTATTTTTCTGATGAAGACAATCGAAGAACATTCGAAACGTTAAAATAAAAGGTGAGTCCTCGCGTTCGCGTCTTTTTTTTCAATAAAAATATGGACCAGTAATCAACAGTATGTATTATTTTCAAAACAACATTTTGAACCAATGACAGACACCTTTCTTCAACAAACAACTACAAATATAATTTCAACCTTATAACAAAAAGAGTTAATAAATAATTTGTTTTTCATTTCTTCTACTTTTTTCTACTTGTTATTTTGTTTGTATAACAAGTTAAGAATTTGCATTTGTGTTTAATAAAATAATGTGCATGGGGTTTCTAACTGTCAAAATAAAAGGCAATATTTAAACTTGGTTTTCAAAGTGAAGTAAGAAGTTGCTTCACATATAGATACTAGTGAATTGCTCTAAACTCTAAAAAGACAGAATTTTCAAACTTTTAGAAATAAAAAATAGTTTTTGGACATTAAAAAATACGAACGCATACCTTGGTAAGATTCTGAAATATTGTATTAAATAATAATAATAATAATAATAATTTTTAATTACGTAACAAAATTGTAAATGATTCAGAAATTTTTTTTGGTTCAATCTATACAATCTTTCTTCTAACAACACATTCAATTTAAGCAAGCAAAAAGTTTGGTTGGGACGGCAAAATATTTTGTTGTCCATTTGATAAGAATATTCTATGTCGTAAGAAACAAAAATGTTGTTAGTTCAACTACTGAGTATATGTTTTTTTTTACCGAAATTTTAAAATAAAATCAAGTTAATTTTTTTTTAAATTCGGTTTTGAAGTAGAAAGGACTGAGAAAAATAAGGATCATAGTCTGTTTTAATGTTACTAATATTAAAATAATTTTAAAACTGAAAGGTCAATTTGGGGCATATGTGTAGCTTTTGAACAAATAAAAGTTTGTTACTTATTCTTTTTTCAATCTTGATTCTCGTACATTTTAATCTAATACTTGTAATTTTGTTTGTATAAAAAGTTATGAACTTACATTTTTGTTTTGCATGACAATAAGCATGGAGGTTCTAAGTGCCAAAATAAAAGTTAATATTTGAGATTCGTTTTAAAACTGAAGAAAGGTGTTGATCCACAAATAGATACTAGTAGATTGCTCTAAACTCTAAAGATACGGTAGCTTTGAACGTTTAGAAATTAAAAATAATTGTATTTACATTGAAAATTATAAACGCATACCTCGGTAAAATTTCGAAATATTTCATTGAATAATGTTCTGTCGAAAGTAATGTAAAAAGTCTATTGTCAAGTTTTTTGATCAAAATAACATTTTGGACTGGAAAAATTATGTAATAATGTGCAATAATAATAAGATTGTGCTCATACATCGAGATAGAGGCGAAGACCCCTCTACTCTCTATTTTATCATTTTTTTCACATTGTTACATACATTGTGTAGTAAAAAATGTTATTTTTATCAAATATTTTCACTTTCTATGATTGCACGCAGCCATGAAAGAAAATAAGGGACTACCTATTACTCTGTCTTTTTATATACTCAAAGGTTCCCGGGGTATAAGGGTTTTTTAATACACTTGATAAAGAAAAAAAGAAATTACTTTTGAACTATTACTTAGCTTTATTGAATTGTGAAAGAAGCGCTCAAAATAAGCAACCATTCGCGAAAAAGCCCTTGAGAATGAACAGTGCTTTCTAAAAAATACCGATTTTACTCAGAAAAAGTTGCGAAACTTTTTGATTTTCAATTATAAAAAAGACACACAAAAAATTTGTTTCGAGCTGTTACTTACCTTTATTGAATCGCGAAAAGAACAGGCGAAAAAATCTAATTACTTTTTTCTTCAAAAACCAAACAAGGATCTTGACCTACTTCTGAATCGAACGAAAAAATAATCTTCTACAGAGACATAATTTAGGTAAAAAAATCATTGTAAGTTAATAGAATGCATTTTCGTAATTTGTCTCATGCGCACTTATGCACTGGAATTCTTCACTTCATATGCAATAGGTTTTAAAAGCGTTCTTCAATATTTATAGAATTCACTATAGAAGGTTCAGAAAGACTATAGAAGGTTTGAAAAAATTCGCAGTAGTCGCATAAAATTACAAAGTCGCTGGGAATTTTGAAAAAAGTTGCATCAAATTCTTGAAGATAATGGAAAAAAGCAGAAGTAGACACTGAATAACACAAATAACTTTATTTGTTTGGGAACATGGAGTATATTTCTCTCATTGGTTTCAAATATTTTTTGCTCAATCAAAATAAACTTTTAAGTTGAAACAATTTGTTAACAATAATAATTAGTCATACATCTTAAAGCATTCTGAATCTGGGCTTAAAATATTTCTTTCCTAACTGCTAAACTTGTCAACTTGGATTATTTTTAAATGAGAGAAGTTTATAACTTAAATTAATTTTTAATTTCAGGAATATTCATTAACAAAATGTTGAATTTGAAAGTAATCAACAATTAGGGCTTTCAGAAAAATAAGGGAATAATTGAATTTGAAAAAAGCAAAAACAAAATTAAGATAAAAGCCGATTGTTTTAGACGTCAGTTAAAGGACGAATCTTCTATCCAAGAAGATGAGATTTTCCAAGAGAATAGTTGAATTTTGAACTAAAAAAGATGACTCTTGAACAAAATAATTGATTTTTCAACAAAATGTTCGAATTTTAATATGAAAGAGATTAAACCTCAACCAAACCTAATTGCATATTCAACCAAATAGTTGCATCTTTAAGCCAAACAGACGAACTTTTCAGAAGAGAGCCTGAAAGGTTAAATTTTCAACAAATGGATCATTTCCAAACAAGGAAGATAAATTTTTAGCCAAAAGTTTAAATTTAGAAGAAAATCATTTTTAACGAAACAGTTAAATATTTACAACCAAATAGTTGGACTTTCAATCAAAAGAGATAAATTTTCAACCAAATAGTGGAGTTTTCAACCAAATAGTTGAATCTTCATACATCAATTTTGTTTTTTTAAGTCGAAAATATTCGTCTCAAGACATCAAAAATTGTCTAGTTCCATCACATGAGCTAGACATACGGAATAACTTGAACTTGTCTTGATTAGTATTTGCCCAAGGCAAAACAAGACCACGTACATTTAACCGGGCTATGCTCTACTCAACTTGCATGATTCTTTCCAGAATTTCACAACATTGCGCAGAAAAGCTGTAAGCATGGAAAGCATTCAAATTGTAGCTGGTGACATATATTACACAGTTATATTTTTCGAATTTGGTTCCACTACTATATGTTATATTATTTCATGGGTGTTTTCGTAAACACTGTCAGTTTTTTTTCCATTATAGAGAGCATGTCTGTACATTTTCATGCAATCTAGCTTCTGTTTTAGGTGCAGGTTTATCCATAAAATCATGGTGTCCCGCAAGAACCACGCCACACGTGTCTCTAAGTTTCTGAAACCATGCAAATGGGCTAGTTTCCAATTTGTGGAGTGAAAGTGAGCTGAAAGAAATGTTTGGGAAAATGATAAAATAGCTTCTACTAATGCTAGTGCATTGGAAGTGGGTTATCAGCGCAGCGTTCACATGAGGTAATCAAACATGCACACGTCTGTTTTTTCGCTGGTTAGAATCGGGTCTTTGGTCTAACAAGAAAGCCTCGGGCGGGGTCAAATTGAAAAGCAAGAGCGTTTTGGGACGTGGGAAGTGATTTTTTCGAGACTAAGTTAGAGAGCGCACGAGGGAGTGAGCCAGTGAGCCAACTGGAATGGAGGAGTGACTCGTCTTGTGATCGGCGTGGTTCCGTGATCAGCGGCTCCAATTCGACGTTTATCAGTTCGTGTTCGTGCCAGTCGCGGTACGTTCCATGTTCCCGTCAAATTCATTGACGTTTCGACGTTTACACGAGTTCCTTCATTCAAGCCTGATGTAGTCCACAATATGACGTGGGAAAAAAATTGGGATGATTGGACGTCTCGAAATATTGTGGCTCGAACACAATGAAATAGGGGAAACAATTTATCAATACATTGTATAGAAATGCTTTCCAAAAACTGATGAGTGGAGAAACTTGTTCCATTCGGTGAAAAAATAAATGCGTAGTTTTTTATTTAAAAATGGAGTTTAAAAAAAGACTGGAATAGGCAAATGAAGTGAATTTGATACACTGGCATATTCGGTATAAGGCTATGGGGACGGAAAGGAAGGAGATATAAAGGTTGCAAGAGAGTTATATTAGATTGACATCAGGGTCAGACTAGAGAATTCCGGATTATATAGTAAACGAAGAGGCTCGAAGGAATAAATTATTAACAAAGGCGGTAAATGGGGCGTGGAAATTCGAAACGAAACTAAGGGTGGAAAAAGGAGTAGAGTTAGCGATAAAGTATTACAAAGAGGTGGAAAACAAGATACAATAATTGGTATAAGGTGATAAAAAAGAAGGATTGCCAAAATATGTGGAAAAAGGCTGGGGAACAATATATGGAGAAGAATAGTTAGAGGGGCTGGGAAATGAAATAAAAAAATCAATACATTGAAATGAGGATGAGAAGAGAAAATACAGAGAATACGAATGGGTAGAGGAGATATGGAAGCATATATGGGATAGTTTTATGGGAGGAAAGGAGGAAAGAGGAGGATAGCAAGAGAATGATAGGAAAATATTAGAGGAGGAGGGATGGGAAAAATAATGGATAAAGGACGTAGAAAAAGCTAGAGAAGATAAAGAAGAATGAAGGAGTGTGCGGGGAAGAGAAAATGGAAAAATGACTGAAAAGGAAAGGAGGAGAAAATCGAAGCGGAAGGCCCGTAGATGCAAAAGCGTAGTTGAAATTGTAAAGCAGGTTCAAGGAAAATTAAGTAAAATAAGATAAAGCTGCGCTGTTTTCGCTCTCTCCCTCCCTCTCACTCACTCACTCATTCTCTCTCTCTCTCTCTCTCGCTTACTCGTTCGTACGCTCAAACATTCGATCAGTCGTTCGTTGGCTCAGACACGAATAATTTTTAAGAATTAGAAATTATATGTATGAATTAGAGAATAAGCAATTTTAGTTATTAAGATAATTATGTAGTGAGAGATTTCAAAATTATGTAATAAATATGTAATGAAACGGAGGTTATGTAAACCCTAAGGTAACACTTTATAAGTGAAGAAGAAAAAAATTTAAACTGTCAATTAATGTTAATTTCCGTAAAAATTATTATAATAATTAGACCAAAAATATTACACCGAAGCGTGAAAAACTACCCTTTAAATGGGTGGAAACATCATGTAGCCTCTATGAAGAGTAGTTTTTCATGATTAGGGCTAGTATTTTTGGTCGAATTGGGTCAAGATTTTTTTGATAAGCGTCTGGTACCATCCGTTGTATTCATTCCCAAACAATTATTATTTTTACGGAAATTAGCGTTAATTGGTTCGGACTCCACAGCCCAAAATGGTCTGAAACAGCGGAAATAGGGTTATTTTTCACGAAAATAGAGAAATAATAAGAGAATCAATTTTCGACAAAACAGTTAAATTTTCATCTGAGATAGATTTTCTACATAAAGCTAAAAAGTATAATGTTTTAGCAAAGTGTTGACTTTAAAATCGGAAAATTTTCTTCTTAACCAAAAAAGATGACTTTTATACCAAAACCGATAAATTTGAATACAAGAAAAATTTATTTTCAACGAAAATCATAATTGTTGAATTGAATTAAAAAACATTAATTTTCAAAAAAGCAAATTAATTTTCCACAAAAAAACGAATTCTCAAGAATGTAGCTCAAATTTTTAACAATAAAGTTTCTTTTTAACAAAGTAATATGATTTTTCTATCAAAAACGATGAATTTGTCATCACAAGAAGATGTATTCTCAACGAAAAATATTATAGTTAATTTAAAACAAAGAGACGAATTTTCATTGTAAAAAATTAATTTTTCACTGAGAACAGAAGGAATTTTCTCCAAAATAATTCCCAGTTAAGTTAAACCAAAAAATATGAATTTTCAAGAAAATAGTTGAGTCCTCAGCCAAAACAGATTAATCTTTAACCAAAAAGTTGTATTTTCAACACAAAAAAAATGATTTTTCACGAAAGAATTTAATTTTCAATTAAATAGTTGAATTTTCTATCGAAGTAATTACATTTTTAAGTTAAAAAGATCGATTTACAAAAAAAGGTGGAATTTTCATCCCGAAAATATGAATGTTTAACCAAAACCAACGAGTTTTCAACAAAGTAGTAAAATACTCAAGCCAAGCAGATGAATTATCAATCAAATAGTTCTATCTTCAACAATATAATTATATTGGTAACCAAAGAGATAAATCATTGATTTTGGAATCAGAAAAGGAAAAATTTCCACCAAGTGATTCATTTTTAAATAAGAAAAATGAATTTTTGAACAAATAGTTGTATTATCTACCAAAGACGATTAATTCTTAGCAATGTAATTCAATTTACAACAAAGGAGTTGAGTTTTCGAGCTAAAAAGTCGAATATTTTAGAAAACCATTGACTTTGAAGCCAGGAAAGAGGAATTTTCAACCAAGCGGTCCATTTTCAACCAAAAAAGATGAATTTTCAAACAAATAGTTGAATTTTCTACCAAAAAAGATGAATTTTTATTCTGAAAAGACTAATTTTCAAAAAAGACGAATGTTCAACAAAACAGTTAAATTTTCGACCAAAAGAGATGATTTTTTTATAAAATAGTTGACTTTTTAACATACAAGAATGAATTTTTATGCAAGTTATTCGAATTTGTAAACAAAAAGGATCAAACTTCAACCAAAACCAGTTGAATTTTCAACCTAAAAAGACGAATTTCCAACATATCAGTTGAATTCTTTTACCAATAAGCATAAGTTTTTGACAAAGTAGTTCAATCTTGAACTTTGAACCAAAAATATTTGGATTTTCTTACTGGGTTCTATTCATTCCGAAAGATTGGATAAGTAGAGTTTCACGAAAACAGGTAAAAAGAGCCATTTTTTGAAAAAGATAAAAAGATGGGAATAGGGGAAAGAATTTGAAGTCTGTTAATAGTTTCGATCATTTTGGGGCTGTTTGAAAACATTTTTAAACCAAAATACGTATTTAATTTTTAAGCAAATGGAACAAGTTTAGGATATGCATGGTCGATAAATAAACATTATGTTTTTTAGAACACGCTACTGATGAGTCGATAACCACACAAATGAATAAACCTACTGAAAAACAGCATGAAATTTCACCTACAGTGATTTTTATTAACAAAATGTATATTTCAATTACTCCGGTCCGCACTCCCATACCACCTTCTTCATTGCTAAATCAGTTCGCAATGATTGCACCCTTCTTTTCCTCAAACCATTGCAGTATATTTTTCCCAGAGAGATTCCAGATGTAGCGTGCGGAATAAAAATCGTTGAATGATGAATGTTGCAGAAATTACAATTTCACAAAAAAATAATGATTTTTTGCACGAAGATGCAGGAAGACCAGCTCGTTGTGGTGCACCAGTTCCGATTCTGTGGGTTGGGCGTCGACTGGTTCTACAGAGGTTGCGTGACGATAATAGTTTGTAGATCAGTTAGCTAACCGAGGAAACGGAACGGGATGAGTCGTGTGAACCAATCCTTCTGATTAAGCAAACCTTAGTGACATTTAGCCAGTATCTGTCTCGAGTTTCAAGCCATCAAGTCCGCTCGACGTTGCAATACTACCGTCACCACGATCGCCCTCTTCTTCCAAAGAGATTGAAGGGGATTGACTGAACGTCACGTAAATTTTCTGTATCTTGAGTCTTGAATGTACAGTGCATTACACCGCACGTGCTATCTTACCTTTCCGAGACGTTCACTGTGGAGATTGTAAAGACGAGAGGATGAATTAGGGGTCTGAGTCTGCGGTTCCTTTTCTGTGTCGCCTGATTTAGTACAAAGATAATTGTAATGATGTTAATGGGAAGAAAACTAATTGCCCAAGCTTCCTTCTTAGGTTAATAATGCTTGGTTTTATTGTTAAATTTAAGGATGGCATGACCCAAGTGGGGCAGTGCCCATGTGATCGCCGTCTACCTGATTGCTTCACCTCCACTACCCACAACTGCCCCTCACGCAGCTGTGGGATCTCCAGAGTCCAGACTGCCAACGCCGACCCTTACTTGAAAGACTAATTTAAGGTGAACTAAAAAATTTAAGTTTATTGAAATTCATTTGCAATCCAAATATTTTAGTGAATTTAGTAAAATTGAAATGAATTTAAAAAAATTTGAGGACAATCACAGAATTGGATACAATCCATAAGAATTCAAGGTGAGTTTAAAAGACCTGTAAGCTGAATTAAAAAAAAACTAATATAACATTTTGAAACATTCGTTCAGTTGTGTAGAATTGGATGAATTCAGTAGAATTGAAGTGATTTCAAAAAAACTTAGCCAAAGTTTGAAAAATAAACAGAATCTCGAAACATTCAAACAAATTTTAAATAATTCAAGATGTAATATTAAGAAATTAAAATAATATTATTGAACAAAAGTTTAAGAATAAAAAAATTTCCGTCGAATTGATTAAGACGGAAGTGAACAGAATAATGGTCAAATTCAACATAATTGAAGTGAATTAAAAAATTGATAAAAACAACAAATATAATCAAAGCGTGAATTCAAAGAAATGAGGCAAATTTGATAACATTCATAAAAATTCGAGTTAACTCTGACAGAAATTCAATCAATGGTATCTAAAAAATGCATTGCATTCATTAAGCTTGGAATGCATTAAGAAAAACTCACGTGAATCAAAAAAATTTAATGAAATGCCTAACAATTCAAGATGAGTTTAAAATAGTTCAGGGTGAATTACACAAAACTAAAAAAAAAATCCATTGATTTGATTGGAATTGAGTGAATTTAGAAGAATTCAAGTTAATTGGAAAAAATCAGAGTAAATTTGGAGTAGATTCAAGAGAATTCTGAAGAATTTAAAAGAATAAAAAAGAATTCAGTATAAATTGATGAGAATTCAGGGTAAATTCCAAATGTATTTTCAAATTAATTGGAAAAGATACAAAATATTCCATTCAGTTCAATAAAATTGTAGCATTTCTGGAAGAATTCAAAGGGTTTTAAGAGAATTCGATGAAATTCATACGAATTTGAGATCAATTAAAAATAATTTAATTGGTCAGAACAAAATTTTTTAAATAAAAAAGCATTGATTCCAAATAAATGGGAGTGATTATAATCAATAAATAAGAATCTCATAGAATCCATAAGAATTCAAGGTGAATTGAAAATTTTCAATAGTTAAAATAGTATATTATGCAACATGTGCGTAAAATGCGGTTTTACACACGCGTGGTGATCGTACGCACATGTTGCGTACGATATTTTTTGAAACAGTGTGCGAAAAAAAGCGTCTTTACACACCCATATGAGTGCGTAAAACGAGCATATAAGTGCGTAAAAATAAGCCGCTTTATGCACTCATATGGGTATTGCAAATAATGCTCGTTTTTCTTGAGTTTCATATTAGTTTTTTCACATAAAATAGCTTTCTTGAGTATCAAAGAAAGCTATATTCCGTAGAAAAATTAATATTAAAACGATCAAACACGAGCATTATTTGCAAGAGTCGCCATGCCCCGCACTGACGCCATACCCCACTTTCCCATACTTTTTTTGCAAAATTAACAAAGAGAAGTTACATTTTGAAATGTTGACGATACTTTCTTTCAAAAAGTAACTTATCCATCACTGACTGTTCCTCAAAATGCCGAAACTTGTGATTTGCACTCATGCCACTATTGAGACTATTTGACACTGTTTTTGAGTGATGCCACTATTTTCCCTTCATGTAAAAAGTTTCGTGGCCCCAAGAAGGACCGATTATTTTAATCAGCCTATTTTTTATTGGGGCCACCAAGTATGATAAATGAAAGGTAATTTGATTATTTCAGGCATGCAGAAAGATGCATGGTTGCACGTAGGCTACCCATTTTTGAATTGCTTTGATACACAAGATAAACGCAAGAATTTCAGTTTATGAGGTTGCGCATTGAAGTCTCAAAAATAATAAGAAAATTTCATGATAGGTGCGGAAAGAAATTGAAAAACGTACGTACTTTTTCTTCATGTTTAGCTCATTCTCTTTTAGATTTTTTTTCTTAGCAAGGCTTTGCTTCGCACGCTATTATAATTCTTGATCAGAAGTGAGGACGTAGATTTTAAAGAGCCGAATACAGTGCTTGCAATAATTCTTGTAATCTTAACTATACCACAGTAATTACCACGAAGGTGAAAGGTCGTTATATCGTTTGCCTTCTAATCATTTACCGCTTTCCCTGCGTTGGATATAATTACCTGTGGTAACGGTTACGACTCATAGGGCAGAGATGTTGCCAAGGCGTTGCATCAAACTACATAACTAATCCGTGGATAAATGTAAAGACAGAAATAGAGATCGTGTGGGCTTACTATTGCGACCGCACCTGCCGCCCTCGCATGGCGAAATCTTCAGATGAGTATGTGTTTCATCGTTAATTTCTTATTTCATTACAGGAAAATCTACTTTCCATATTGATTCAACAAGATGATCCAAAACACGTTATCATTCTTCAAAGTGCTTATTAAAATTAAGCTATTTAAAGAAAGACAAAAATATACTCTGTGCAGATAATAACGAATGAACTGATTACCTATCCTTCTGAAAATGAAACTTATGTGTGCAAAAAAATGTATGTGAATAAATTTTTAGAAGTGTAAGTAAAATTTGTTCTACTACACAGTTTCTCTACCCTTATATAGAAACCCCTCATTTCTCACCTAAATTTGGAACAACTTGGTCTAAAAATTCTTGCCGCTATTAGATATGTTCTATATGTTATATGTGTCAAATATTGACAGTTGGTTATTAAGTCTGCTATATATCTTACAGGGGTGTTCAAAATTCTCCTTTCTCATGAAAATTTACAAAAACATTTTTTGATTAGACAGTAACTGTTAATGGTCCCAGAATTGCTATTAGGGTTTTAGGAATTTGCTTAAATTATTTTTATCTAGTATTTGTAAATTGAGAAAAAATTCCAGGATAATTTGCGCTCATTACGTAGCCAACAGCTTAAAACCTTGCCCCATTTAGCACTATTATCAGCGTTTGTCTAAATTTCCATTAGGCAAAATACATATATTTTATTTAAAGAGGTGACTAAGAAACCGATACTTTCTGAACAGTAATCAAGTCTCAGGCTTATAAGTATCGGTTCAAAATTTTCAAAAAGGATTTTGAGAAACATAATTTCTGACTAAATCGTCTTTTGTAACAAAATATAAATTCTACGCCTAGATTCACACATGGAGATGATTTTGATTGAGATGTTAAAATTCTCTATAATGAAAGAGGGAATAAAGTCATTAGTTTACAAAAATCTGTTCATGTTTAACGAAATTTGAAATAATTTTCACAATTGATGCGTCTTTCGGGCTAAAATAATGTTTCTAATGCTGGGTGATTTTCGAGATTCATTGTAGTGACAAATATTTAGGTTTTGATTAGTTTATAAAAATCGATTATATGTGAGATTTTCTTACAATTTGTTGGTTGAACGAATGATTATAATCATTCACCCCTAGCCCTTTGATGGCACACTTCCCAACGCCTAACACAGCTGGCATACTGGGGGCTTTTTGACCCCATGCGAAGAAGGCTTCCCGCAAAGAGCCTATTCTTTATTTTGAGTAGCTGAATTTTTTACACACTTTTGAATAGTTACTTTCAAGAATGCTGTAATTTATTCAGTTCAAAATTCATATTTTTTCATTATATATATATATATATATATATATAT